>JACCPG010003273.1:0-12557 GCA_016069955.1 Drepana arcuata | reverse complement strand
TTCGTACGTTTTACTTAACTTGAAAGATCGCTGTTTGTTTACTGAGACGAGAGGGCATACTGAGTATTTAATATTCGTTTTACCATACACCACAGCTAGAGCCAATTGTTACCTCGTAGAAGAGTTTCAGGAACTTGCTACTTACTCAAACAGTGAATTACCCTGGTGATATTAAGGGTTCTGATTTGGGTGAGGAGGTAGCCTGGAGTGGATATTATTTAAATAATTCTAAGGTAGTTTTAAAGTAAGAGCATTAAAACCACCTTAGAATTATTGCCCGATGTTTGTGACGAGATAAACTTTGACTTTATAATGTGATAATATCTCTACTGTGAAACTAACTTTAAGCCAACGATAAAGATAAGCTGAATAGATTACATAAATCCATAGCGGAAAATTATGAAACCCAAGCTGTTTTGCGGTGCATTGGCATAATGTTAGTATTTGTGCAACAGGTTGCCTGCCCATAATCTGCTTGCATAACACGCCTGCTACTTATGTGAAGATACCGACTTATACGGCCCCGAGTAAAGATGCCGATGGTTTGTATTAAATCTGTTATTGCTACGTTTTTCCAACCTTTTTATTCACTTAGAGGAAACCTTTTGGTAAATATATTTATTTCACTTTTAAAACTTTATCTTTAAATCAAACATTTTAAATACTCGTACCTAGTAATATAATTGAAGTTTGTTCGTTATTCTATTATATTACAATGTTAACATAACAGTTTTTTTTCAATTAATTTAATAAATTGTATAATAAAAATTAATCATCCACGTATTTTCTTACGGTTTTCACCAAAAGACAGAGTGATTAAAGAAAGGTTCAAGTGAATAATTTGTGAAGGTTTGGTGTAAATTTGTTTAAATACTTATGGCGGCTACATTTTTAAAAGTCGAAAAGGGTCAAGTCCTCTGGATCATACAAAACTCTGCTTAATCCCTTTGAGATGTAATAAAATTATTAATGTACTCGTACGAAACCAGGGCGAGTGGCTTGTAGAGCTATTTTAATGGGGTGGCATTTCGTGATTGTGCTTGCCATATGCCAATTAATCGAATACTAAAGGAATTTAGAATTACTATATACCTACTTTATGAAGACCCTTACGTCAAAGATTTTGAATTTAGAACTTGATACTTTTTTATTTTAAATATTGAACTTCGTAACCTGTTAAACGCAGAGCTGCGTCCGCTAGCACCAAAGCGACCGATGCGAAGATTGCTGAAAAAAGAAGTGTCTCTAGACACGTACACCTGGCAAAAGAAGTATGGTCACCTCACTTCTGCAGCCATGATGGCCCAAGTTGACGAACGTTTGAAAAGACGGTAAGCTTTTGATGTACTAGATTATTTACATCTTTACGTTTTACGTTTCTATCACTCGGATAGATGAAAATGGATGAGCTAGTCTTAAGCTGAATCTGATCAGAAATATCTTCATGCTTTACCAAACTGTAGATAAAGGTTACAACAACCTCTTTATGCCTGACACACATTAGGGTCTCAATTTTATAGAAATTATGTAGTCAAGTGAAGAAATTATGTTGATTTAGTACAACATAGTACCTCTTTATTTCCAAACATAAGATTGTTTCGCTTTTGATAATCTCAATTTTTTTTTGCAGATTTTCGGTATCCGCTTCGATGGAAGAAATATCCAAAATTCAAGAAGCAAAAAATAAAGATTTAGGTTCTCAGGTAAATAACACTTCGTGCTAAGTATTTTCGACTGCTGTGCAGAAGTTTCTAAGTCTTATGATGTCTATTCGTCAGGTGAGCCTCGGCCCGGAGGAGGCAGCTATCGCTCAGTCCCAGCACTTCGATCAGCCGGAAGCATTGAACAGCAGTCGCCTCCGCGACGTCGGTCAAATAAGGTAAGCGCTTATCTATCTATACCAATGAACAAATTTGCGTCATTTATGAAAACAATCAGAAATTTTCTCACGCAATTAGTACAATACTCGATAACATTGCTCGCGACGCATAGGTCGCAAGTTCGAATCCCGACTGTACCAATGAGTTTTTCTGAACTTAAGTACAGTGATTAGTCACACCACGAGCTTTACGGTGAAGGAAAACATCGAGAGGAAAACCTGCATACGTCTGAGAAGAAATTCAAAAGGCGTATGTATAGTCGTGCTTGAGTAACGGCGATGGACTCGCCATCTGTCACGTTGGCACCTAATATACCTCTGGCGGAAAGTGGGTGTGTGGGTATTACCTATACACCTCTGCCTACCCCTTCGGGGACCCTTGCGGGAAGGCGTGAGGATATAACAAAAACACAATTAAAAAAACCTTTCTGTTTGTTATGGCTTATCTCCGAATCATCTAGACCGATTTTAACGCAACTGACTGGCAGACGACTATCTCTCCTAAATTCCTTGTGCTTATTATTAAATATTATATATTATGTATTCTGCAAAAATTGTGGGGCTCAGATATTTTCACATGAGCAATTATATCAGAGTTTTCTAAGTGAACTTTTTGTCGAAATTTGCGCTCCAATTTCGACATATAATAAACTGAATTACATATACTGCCATCCACGAAGACGCGCCCACTATTCTTATTACCACCTATTACCTATTTCCTTCCAATAATGTTTGAGAATTATCGGTACACACTGATTACCTATGAGTGCACACGCACACTACAATTAATAGACTCGGGTCATACTCCCCGCATCCCGCGACCGCGACTCTCAATTATAAATTGGTGGGGCGCGTCTTCGTGGATGGCACTATCTATATACGTGTGTGTCTGTAACGTCAGGACACTTTTCGATTTATCACTCAACTGTTTTTCTTCGTTCGCAGTCTCTGTCGAAGCAGAGTTCGTTAATAGAGTCGCGGTTCGATTCCTCTGATGAAGAGCATACTCCGGTTGAGGAACAAGGTAAATTTATGACACATTTCTTCAAAATTTTGTAAAGAACATATTGTTTTATTTATTAAACCTTATTTATCACTTTAGTCTTATTATTTCGTGAACGTATTTTTTGTTTTTACAAAATTAATTTGACGAGGTTCCCAAACATTTGACTTGCCAAAAATTGGCATTTATATATTCCGGTTAAAGCTTAACTTTTTTTGATTTTATTTTTCCCTACTACACTACACTTTCACACCTTTTAATATAAAGATTTTATACAGGTTTGAAAAGTTTACTCTAGTAATAAGAAAACTTTGTGTTTTAATTATTTCATTTCAAAAGCCAATTTATATTTTATACCTACATTAGATTTTGCTTTGTTACTCTAAGAATCGCAATTAATTTTAATCTTATTATAATTATTCTATATTTCGGGTTGCAGAGCACATGGTCGAGTAATCCAGCTGAAAAAAAGATTAATTAATTGCTTCAATGTTACTTATATTTGAAATTAATCTTCTTAATTAAATTATTCACAGACTAAGGTCTGGAATTTAATTAGTTTTCGAATGTAAATTATCGTACGTGGTTTTTTGTAACAACCCCTAGTTGTTTCCAAGTAAATTTTGTTCGGGTTCATTCAATTTGGTAGCGTAATACTTAATCAGTACTTATATAGTAGTATGTTTATGGAGATCGTTGTATAGAAAGTGTACGGAATAAGATCAAAGGACTGCAACGTGGTAAGATACGTACGACGTATTATACGACTAATTTGTACCTGTATATTTCCGTTTTTTAAATTTTAATAATAGTATTAATATATCCTCACGCTTTCCCATAAGGGTCCCCCAATGGGTAGGCAGATTAATGTTAAATTATGCTTTAACAAAATATACATATACTTAATAGAATAAAGAGCCGCGATGGCCGAGTGGTTCGAGTAGTTTATTTAGTTGCCTGTAACACAAAGATTTCAAGTTGAAAATAGCGAATCCCAACTGTACCAATGAGTTTTTCTGAACTTAAGTACCTACAGTGATTAGTCACACCGCGAGCTTTGCTTTACGGTGAAGAAAAACATCGGGAAGAAACCTGCTTAAGTTCGAGAAGAAATTCAAAGACTTATGTAGAGCTGTCCTCGAGAAACGGCGATGGACTCGCCGTCTGTTATGTTGGCACCTAGATTTTTATCTCCAGCGAAAAGTGGGTGTGTGGGTACTACCTACACACCTCAGATTACTCCTTTGGGATGGCATGAAGATATAATATTAAACATTTCTTTTATTTTTTACTCCAGTATGTACTTAACGTTTCTTTTCATAATAATTTATAGTTCGTTGAAATTGCAAGCATAGTACTTAGACCCTAGGTCTCCAGCACGTGCACAATGTGATCTTCTAGATTAAGCATTTCATTCAGGGCCAGGTTTATTCTGTATTCTTTAATTATATGTATCCTGAATAACAATTAATTTCGAATAATTCCGCCGGTATCTGAAATTGGCAGATTTTTTAGTATGTCGAGTTTTCTACTCATAATAAATGAATTCAAAAAGTACTGGCCCTTCCATATCTAGTCTAGTACCTATAGTTTGATTACAATTATGATTACAAATGGATATACCTGCACAGCTAAGGTCATATATCAATATATATATATAAGCAATTAGATGTACCAATCAAGCATAAACTACACGTATCCATCTTTAAAAATAAGATTATCAGGCGGTGGAAAGTCATATAGAATTATCTAGTAGCTGTAACACGTATTATGCTTACTTTTTTTAGTGTCTTTCTTTCTTTTGTCTGAAGCAAATTACGCAGTCTAGTACCTGCAATATTTGATCTTTAATAAGAAAATGTTTGTGAAATCAAATTTCATCTTGTATTTTTTTCTTCCTTTGAGTGTACCCTGGAGAGTCGCTCGCTCCCGCCAGCCTAATCTCAATGTTTACTTCTTTTAAATGTGTACGACAGACGCATTTAAAAGCCCATTATAATAATTACATTATTTCTTACCTTCTACGAAACTATTTAATTATTTTACACATAAACGTAAATAAATAAATAACATACCACGCAAAACAGATGTCTGGTCTAAGTTTAATTAATATATTTGATTAATTTCAAAATTACTTTTTAATTTTGTTGCTCCATCAAAGTGGTACAAAGACGAAAGTGGAATATTTATCGTGATAAGTTTTCGGTTTTAGGTTATCATAAGGTCGAGTAGAACAGACTTCTTTCAAGAGGTTGACTAGTATGTGAGACAATATAGTTGCTCGCATTGCTTTTTATTCAAGTAGTAATTTCGTTTAATCATACATTACTGTTTTCACTTATGAAAACTGAATGTACCTTATTATCCTGTTGAGGCGGTCAGACACGGAGAACATGCATTATTCTGTTAATATTTGACGACACGAGCCTTACATTCATGTTTTGAGAAAGCCGGTCATTTCTGTCAAGCACAACGTGTAACAATTTGCTAAAGTAGTGTGTGTCTGCCTTAACATATTTATAATATTTCTATATTCTCCTCCGCACTATACATTAAATTATTATATTTAACATTGTTACTTGAATTTACAACGATTTTAAATATTGATTAGATCATCAATAATTCTATTTTAAATACTTCTTTGTTCATTTACTTCTGAACGACTTAAGTTAGTTACAAAGCGTTTCAAATGGATTAAAACTTAAGTACCTACTTAGTAGATTTACTATATATTTATACAGCGTTGGCCTGTAGCATTTAACGTTGACACAATACAATAATACAAGCAGTACCCAATGTTTAATAACGTCTGTTGATCTGTCCCTTCTTACTCTTGAATTATGGTGACTGTACCGCTTTACGGTTGAGTCCTTGATATCCCAGTACATGTGGTTGCTTTAGTATTGGTCAAGTAAGTGTTGTTGACTCTCTCACACTCACTACGTAAACTATCATGCTTCTATAACGATGATAACAGAATTTACGATAGCATTGCATAATATTACCGTCTGTACCCACAAGTATACTGAATTTAAAAGGTACGTAAGGTAGGTAAGGTTAAGGTTAAAGTCGTATAGAATAATGAAGAGCTGGGTTGTTGGCGTTGTCTCTAATGTGACTACATTCATTTGTTCAACACAACCTCTTTGATATACCTATACGCTATGACTTTTTCTTTGATCTGACCCATGCTTCTTTCAATACTTATTAATCGCTGTTTTATAGATACTGCGAAGATTCTCTGGTCTATTTCTGATCGTCTATCGCGTATTGAGTCAGAGTAAATTGCCAAACTATGTACGATCCCATCAAGGTACTGGTTAAAATGTATTGTGACGACGGTATATACATATTTGATAACGCTATTTTGTTTTTACTTTGCTCTATATTGAATAGTATATAAGTACACTATAATATTAGATATTAATGTCCCTCGGTGTATTGAACTAGTGTTTTCCAACTGTGATCCCTTATAAAGACTTCTACGTAACATAGGAAATGAAATACAATGATAATCTTTTAGCGTAAGAAAATAGTCTACGATTTGTGTTTAAACATACTTTATAATAATAATGTGTTTATGATTGTTTAATGTATGTGATTTTGTTTTCGGTGCTTAGAACACGAACGGATATTTATTCCTTACCCTTGTAGAATGAATGTTCTGAATAATTGTTACTATTTTGTTGTATGTTTGTCCGTTTATTTGAAAACAAAGCATTTTTCGTTATTATTTATGTTATTATGCTTTTTATGGTTTGAATAGGAAATGGAGCTTAAGTATAGAAAACTAGTGTTAATCCCTTAAATTCACATTGCTAAGTGAGCGTTTTAGTAGTTCTTTGTAATAAATGTTGACGTTTAGAAATTATTATAAATTAGTAAATGCAATAATATTTCATAAGTAGTTGCACGTATTAAATTAAATAACTATAGTAGATCCTGAATTATCTTCCCGATCGATCATTGTACAAGATCACACGATGCGGACGCAACAAAAATATCGTTTTTAAATAGTTGTTTTTATAACCGTTGGTATTCAAAAATATTTTAATTAATAACAATTTAACTTACAATACAATAGCCTAAATTTATATTGCGGATACACTGCTGGCTCGAATCTCAAACCCTCTTCTCGTCGCAGATCTCCACTTTAGCTATCGTGTGATCTTCGCCTAAGGCACCTTAAAATATTCAAACATGCAACAAACATGGTACGTCTATAGCAGCAAGAGTGGACAAGGCTTTGAAAGGGAATTCGGTACTCATTTGAAGACAAAACTTTTGCCCAAATTAGTGCTACCTTGAAGACGTTTTCGATCTAGTCAAATCACAATAAGTATATGTGATTTTTAAATAGATATATATTTTATGTTATATAGTTCATGATGAATATAGGTGTTTTTTCGACCTTATTTTTTAATTTATTTTGTAGAACACAACAACGCGGTAGCAAACAAGCCCGTGGCCCGATCACGTGATCGTAAGTGGTTAGCGCCGCCTATGGACGCTTTCAACACCAGGAATGTCGTCGGAAGGCTATCGTCGTTCATAAGTGTTTGTACCACTAAGGTGACAAACAAGCGTATGTTAAGAGTACCATCAAGGGTACACTCGCGTTTTCGACTCTGTAAAATCGTTGCACATCCTTTTTGATTTGGTATCCTTTCCTCCTTTGAAAAATGGATAGGAAATTCCTTTAAAACCGCACAAGATCTTCTTCGTTCCTAGGTGTGGCGAAGAATTCTACTTTGTTGTAATCCTTTACAACTAAGTAGAACATAGTACACAAAGTACTAAAACCTTGAAATTTGCGTAATTTTCTTGGTAGCCAGTACCGTGTATGTAATCGTACCGTGCTCCACTGTTATTGTAGGTACCTACGTAAACAGAACTAAATCCTGCATACATTTTTGTTATTTTAATCAGCTCACTAGTGTTTGTACTCATATAGTCGTGATACTTAAGTGGCGGATAATTGATGAGACAATACCTCAGTATTCATCGTTTGATATTGAAACCTGTACGGTGCCTATTCTATCCATCTATCGTTACCTAACTACCAAAACTGAACCGACATCGCTCTATTTAAGTGTTCAATAGTGCTAGCATGAGCTACCCATACCATAACTGCCGTTTTTGATCTATATATATGTATATTTATACCTTCTCGCTTCGCGCTAAAGGGTCCCCGAAAGGGTAGCCAGAGATGTAACACAGATGACAGAGGGCAAGTCCGTCGCCATCTGTTATCAATAGTAATCTTTGGATTTCCTCGTTTGTATTAAAGAAGAAATCCAAAGGTTTGCATACGTTAGTATGCGGGCTTCTTTTAAATGTTTTTCTTATAACTATGAATCTTCTGGTGTGATAAATTGGAACGTTGGCACCTAAATTATATCTCCGTCGG
This sequence comes from Drepana arcuata, assembly GCA_016069955.1. Taxonomy (NCBI): domain Eukaryota; kingdom Metazoa; phylum Arthropoda; class Insecta; order Lepidoptera; family Drepanidae; genus Drepana; species Drepana arcuata. The sequence continues at coordinate 4,265 of JACCPG010003273.1, read as the reverse complement.
AAAGTGGAAACCTATAACACCTCTGCCTACCCCTTCAAGAACGCTTGTGGGAAGGCCTGAGGATATACTAAATTGATAAGACGAGAAAATAAATCTATAAACGTATATCGCGACGCTCATGCCAGCACTATAGTTCAATTCCGTGTTTTTACGACGTGTCGGTAAGTTTGAATGAGTACCTAGTATTTGACAACTAGCTGTGCACACCTATTTTTGTGCGTTCCAAAAGTTTTGTCCTCAACTGTGCTGTAGATACGTATAAGTTAGAGTTAGACACCGATACCTTGTTAACTATTTGTATAGAGTTTTGTATACGTATAATTTTCCCACTCCTCATACGAGCGAGTCTTATTTTGGACCTGTCGTGCTATTATATCTGAAAATATATTCTCTGTGTTTCTTAACATGTCTTTTATTATACGTACCTTTAATATTTTCATATGAAACTTCTTTTAGTTATATCTTGTTAACTCTATTCCACAATAGGTCGGAATCGTAGAAATAAAACCACTTGAATCCTATGACTTGGCATATTAACTTCGACACAACTTTAGAACGTTTAATCTAAGACAAACGGATCTACTCTCAAATCTGAAATCGAATATCTTAATAGCCAAATCGTCGTTTCTTTTTGAAAAATATATCTCGTTGTTCCACGTAAACTTTTTAATCCCGCGTCATGACGCGGCATTGGCGCGAAACAGATATCAAAGTCAATCACACTACTTATTACATAAAATATCGAAAACAATTTATTTTAAAAGTGTACAATAAAACAAATCTTAATTAGTAACTTATTATGAAATACTTATGACATTTAGGATTTGAAGTTGCATTTAAAATAATTATTTAACAAATTGACTGATAATAAATAGCTTACAATCCAAAGATCATGTTGATGATATATTCGAAAAGTGCCTCATCAGCCAACTTATTACAGTCGTCCAAGAGGACAATAACCTCTCCTATATCACTTCCGCGTATGTAGAGCGCTGTGTGATAGAGATAAGACCATCTTATGTGGTGGCAATTTACCTGTATCTCCTGCTATTTGAAAGTACCTACATATTACGTGGCTTCGTGGACGATATTCTTGATCCAATACAAATAACTCAGTATACCATATATTTTTGAACCCAATTTTTGTTGATATTTAGAAGACCCTCATAATTTTCCATAAGATCGTGTTCCATCGAGGTAACTCCCTTTCTGTCATGTACAGCCGCCCCGTAAAATGTAAAGTAATATTATATTTCTATCAGCGGTATGAGAAGCGATTCTTGAAAATTAGACTCGGTTACGTTACATTATGTACATAGCCGACTTTGCAACCCTACGCAACCCCTCAAAATACGACCTGCCCTTCCAACCTTTTGAACCCGTACATTTATAATGATTCCTGTTACTGCGTTTCGGGGTTATGCCGAAATGTTTATAAAATTTTCAGCGCTACAATCAATCACTAATTAAGTTCTTCACAGTAATTACTGGGCGCTAAAGCCGTCACAAGTACACATTTAGCGTTTAATTATAATTATAATTAAATCAAGAACACCTCTTGTAGCCGTCTGCTGGTAATTAAAATTCGTGTTTTATATCTCACCTTTCAAGTAACATTACTTAATAAACGTTGAAATTAAAATAAATTAAATTAGATTAAATTATATAATTATAGGTAAGAGATAGATTTTAAGAGAGGTAGGGCAAAACGGGTTTCCCGTTCGAATTTGGAGCTGCCCGACTGGAGCAGGACCTCCACCTTATAGAAGTCCGTAGCCAAATAACACAATTTATTGTGTTGTGTTCCTACGTGGTGAATAATGTTGCCAGTAATGAGCTCCTTGGTGAGGGGGGAGGATTGTTACAATGTGTTGGAAGCAGAGGGATTAAACCTTATGCTGCCAACACACTATAACACTCCGAACACAGAGTGGCAACACGTAAGTGATACTTCGGTATTGTGAGAGTAAATAGGCTACGGTAACCGTTTCCCATCAGGTGGGCCGTAATGCTTGTTTGCCACTCTAGTTGTATAAAAAAAAAAAAGGTAGATACCGTATATACCAAAGATTTTGAGTCATGGAAAGAAAACATACATACGGCTGAAAGAAAATCTATTAGACGTAGGTATGTAAAGTCGTTAATTGCGGGCGGTGACAGATTCGTCATCTGCCTCGGTGACACCTAATTATATCTGCGCTGAAAATAGTGTTGGACATCTATGCCTACCTTGTGGGAAATCAGGTAGGATTGTTATTCGGTACAGTTTCAAAAGTATCTACTCTACTGCTATGGATAAGCCCCCTGGATATAGAATGCAAATATTATGATCTCAGAGGCGTTTGATCGGCTTAATAACATAATATTAATTATATTTCAGCACATAGGTATACGCCTTATCATAATATTAAAACATGCAATCTAATCGCTTCCCGATAATCCACAATTTATTCAACCTTAGTTCAGTGCTGTCGTTTCGTCTGCAATAAAAACAAAAGTTTAACGTATGAAGTGATATGAATCATGTGCATGTGAGAACAGACTCATCAAATTGACAATGGGTGAATGCTTCAGAATAAACTCTCTCAACAGTAGCAAAAGTGACTAGCCAAATGCCATAAAAAAGATGAGTTTGTTTGAAACGGAAATAGGAACCGTCATAAGCGCGTCGAGAGATGGCACTTCAATTCTCATGGGCCTTATATTCACATTTAGCACATTGGGAATGCTATTGTCAGTAGCTGCCTTAGCACTCCTCTTCCTCACTGCGATTCTATTCTCGGAATGGAGGAACATTTACAAAAATCAACTGTTACTCCAATTTATGACAGCGAGGTTCTTCTATACCTGCTCGAAATACGTGTACGACTTGGCTGGTATTTTACAGTGGGATTCCAAGGAACTTGTTTATTTCGAAGTTATTGTAATGATATATACAGATATTACCCTCGTATTTTGGATGTTCACTTTTAGCAAGCATATGTACGACTCTTTAGTTAAAGTGTTCAATGTAAATCAATATAACATTTGGAAGTCTTCTGTAGCGACGTGGGTCATACCATTTTTTGTGTCAAGTACATTGAATTGGCTGCACTTATGTCATTATTTAAATTTAACATCTCTACTTGTATGTTTGTTATTAGTCAAGTGGCCTATTCTAGTGTCAAACGCAGTTTTTCTTATTCTTGTTCTAAAGGCTATTCTCAAGAACAATAAAAGTAAACCGGAAAATAATGTCAAAATTGTATTAACAATGGTCGTATTAATATTCTTGTTCGGTTTTCAGCTAATATTCCTAGATATATATAAGATTTTCTACATGAAAATATTCCATAAGTATGAAATTTCATTTATTTTATTGATTTTTAATATGTTCGCTATATTCCATTGTGCGTTTGCAATAACTTTTTGGGTATTCGGCAATGAAAAGACGAGGCTATTGTGGAAGAAAAGAAACAGTTTAAACCTTCAAACTCAGATTATAATAACGAAATGATTTAATTTCTTTAACTACAGAAAGATTTGTATATTAAAGCATCCAAATAAAAAGTAAAGAAATGCATAATATTTTTTTATTTTCGAATAAGCTCTTATTATACCGTCATTATCAGCCCCGTATTACAAGCGGCCAGGATCATTAGAATAACATTACTCCCTTATCTTGATGTTATTCTCGAAAACAATATTTTTTAACACGAACAATCGATTGAGGAAGCTTACATACGAAAATAGGCCTTATTGAGTTTACATCGCCGTTATAAGTTTATATATGAATATCGTATCAGTCCTAATATGAGGATAACTATATATACTTTTTTACCTTATGTAAGAAAATATATGGAGCGTTTGCAGTCAAGCAATTATTTGAGTCGTATTAGGGTGGCGTACGTCCTACTAATTGTGTTGGGAATGGGCCTAACGCCACCCAAATTGGTCCGTAATTAGTGCCAAATTACTACCGGAAATGGACGACTAAAGATTTAAATGGACAAGCTGACAAATGGAAAGATAGATAGATATCTATGTGCATACAACAATTTTTTTAGCCTAAAATCGTAAAATTTGCTCTATGCAGTTTATCTGACAAATCTGTTAAATAAACCAGCCAAAAGGCTTTTGGCTGTAGGCCGGCCGAGAATTAGTATGAGAGATGATGAGAGAGTAATTCTCGAGTAATTCTAAAATAAGTATTCGAGGAGCATGAAAGCGTGAGGATATTATTATTATATAAATGTCTCTTCATATACTCGTATTTAATAAAATAA
>JACCPG010003272.1:0-20862 GCA_016069955.1 Drepana arcuata | reverse complement strand
AACCGCACGCGAGCGAGAAACCTCTTCAATGCCGATCGATAGTTACCTGCAAGGCAGGTGAGGCTTGAGAGTAGCGGAGCGGTTATAAACAAAACAAAGTTTCCTTAAAGTTACTTACTACTTACTATACACCTCCTTAATACAGACGTTCTTCCACTATACTTATAGTTTGACAAACAGTTGACGAATTGTTTTTTATATTTTTTTTTATACCACATGGGAGCAAACGAGCATGCGGTCCGCCTGATGGTAAGCGGTTACCGCCGCCTATAGACGCTTGCATCACCAGGGTTATCACTCACGCATTGCCGACCCTGCAGGAATATTTTCTTACAGTTTTATATTTTACACATTGAGGCAGAGGAAGTATTAATGTTAAAAGTACATTTACTATTATATTAATTGCCACACTCAAAACATATTTTTTCCTAGATATCATTCATAATATGAACATATTATGTTAAACACACCTAGAACTGCAGCTGAGTTATTGAGAGAGACAAAGACAATACACAAATATCAAATCACTACCGCGATGTTAATTAGTTTGCATTTATATTCACAGTTTGTATATCTTCACTGCTTCCCACAAGGGTAGGCAAGGGGGCAACACCTTTAGCCGGCGATATATTTGTCAACGTGACAGATTAGCGAGTGCAAGATTAGCGCCGTTTTTCAAGCACGAATATATATCTAACTTTTTTCTCAAACGTTTTTTATCGGTATTTTCAGTAGGTTTTTTTCACTGTAATCTTCGTGGTGTGACTAACCACGATACCACTTAAGTTCGTAAAGTTCGTTAGTAAAGTCAGGTTTGCCTGCTGTTTAAGTTATACTGTTTAGGGTAACCTGCCATCTTAATCTTGTGGACGTCTACTCGAAGCATTGGCAGAGTGTGGACCACTCTCTTTATACTTCTTCACTTCACCTTGGCTCTTCACACATTTCAATCGTGTATTTTTTATTTCCCTACAATAATACAAACTTCTTTAAAAAATCTTATTCTTTGATCAAGATCTTAATTAGATTTACATCACACAGTCCACAACCTTACGCTTCGGTGTCAATAAGTAACACGATATTTATGACAGTAGAATGAATGACTTAAGTATCATAGATATAAGATTAGATAAACATTAATTATGTTTACAAACGTTAAGAGCTGCAGATGCATGATAGTGAAAGACCTTCAAGGACGGGTACGTGAGTACTCTTCAACTCGAACTCGGTGAGCGTGGATGAAGAGACTGATGAATGTGGATGATGCGAAAGAGTATCTATGTCTAGAGAGAAACTTGCGCTCTACTCGTCCTATCTACCCCGTAAGGGACTCGGCGTGATGATATCTATGTGTGTATGTAGTTTTATAATATATATAAAGCTTATATTTCAGCTTTTATTTGTTATTTAAACCTTAACATTATTACGTCATGTTCATAAAGCCTATATCTTGGTACTGTGGTACTTGGTACCTACTGTGGATATTAAGAATAGTTTTGAACAATTCCTTGAACTACTATCAGAGCTTGATTTACAATACGTGCTAAGGCTCAAGTATACAGCTAGTGGTATCTAACCCTGGACCATTGGAATCACCCAGTAGTCTGGCAATCAAACCTCCCGTAATTGACTGCTGAACACGATACCTCTCATTATCAGAAGATAATTGAAACACTGTACTAATGTCGCCTTTATGCTGTTGAGATAGTGCTTAAAACTGTGTGAAAGGTATCTCGTTATAGTGATTGCTGTGCTGTCAAATGGTCTGCGTTTGACATACTTCGTTTGTCCGTTATCCAATTAGAGTACGTTCTAAGTATTGATCTATAAACTTCTCTGGCTTCTGAGTGTAAAGAAAATAATAATAATATCCTCACGCGTGTCCATAAGTCTCCCCAAAGGGGTAGGCAGAGGTAATACAACAGCGTTTTCATGGCTGAAATATATTTAGGTGTCATCGTTATAGAGGACGAGTCCATCGCCTTTTCTCAAGTACTATACATATATGTTAGTTTTTTCTCGTAATCATATATGTTTTCCCTCAATGTTTTCCTTCAGCGTGAATCTCGTTGTGTGAATAATCAGTGAAATTGCAATTTTTGCGTTACAGGTTGCGTCAAATCAGTTGGCCATCACGATGCCTTAATATAGTTTTTTTTGTGAACGTACGTCATATTTTGTACGTAATCAACTTATTGCTTTCTTAAAAAGACCCGAAAGAGATCATCTTGGTCCCTTGTGGGAAAGCGTGAAGGAAGATATATCACCATTTATTGCCATCAGAAGATAATATAGACAAAAGAAAACATTAATGCATCCCACCCAGGAAATGGTTTACGAGGACCAAGTGTAAAGGTTGACGTCTTAAAGGAATCTGCATAATACACCTTTTTAAGTGTAGGTATTTTATTCTTGAAAAACCAAATTATTAAATTGAACCTGATATCATGATTTTGCAAGCGATTAATTAAATGAAACCAAAAAATTTAACCACTCCACCACTACGGCTCCTAGTAAATCAATTTATCTAATATTGATGTTTAAAAGTGTTATTTCGAAATGTATCCATCTCCTTTAAATTTCCCCTTTTCACGGGAGTCTGCTTTTAACCACTATCTAAATTGGATACAGCTTCTCATATTTTGTTCAAATTAAATTTGTTCCAAGTCACTTATTTTGTATCCCACTAAAGCGAATCAAGTTATTCTAAATATAAACCCGCACGTTCTACTAGTAAACGGTTTGAGAAATTTTCATCGCTTAAAGCGACCTAAGTTCGGTACAGTGAATTCCAGATGTAATATCTTATAATAATTGACGTTCTAGCTACATTGTTTTATATATATTATTCTTTGGGAAGACACCTCAATGTTCTTAAAAAATACCCACCTGCATATAAATTATGCAACATAAAGGCAAACATCAGCATCATATTTATCAGAGAGGTAGGCAGAGAGAGTAGAGCGCCATTTCTCTCTAGACTATAGAATATTGGGTGTACAACATATTATACTGAAACCTGAAAATAATAATTTACCAATTAAGTAATCCTAATTAACATTTTCTTGTGATCATTTTAAATTAAATCTATTTAATCTAATTTAGGGTAAAGGGTCCATTTTAAAACCACCTATTTCCAATAATTTTTTTTCTAAATTGCAACATTATCCCTTTTAATTTTAATCCATATCGGGGCCAAATTTAATTTTAAGCCGAAAATATTTTAATCCCGCTCGGAAAACACCAAAATGACAAATTTTAAGTCGGAAAATATTATTACGATGACAGTTGTTTTTGTCACTGCAAAGTGTCAGTACAAAAAACTTTGACCCTCGTTGTCGGACCCCAACTCAAGCGGAAAGCTTGACAATGAGTTATTATAGTTACTTTTACCTGGTTTCCAGTTCATTAGGAATTATATTTATTCAACGTTTTAATTGGATTTATTTGTATGTTTTGTGAACACGATTTGAAATGGGATAGGGCTATTATTTTATTTACTATATTTTAAAGGGTTAAGTTATTTAAATAAATTAATTAAAAAGCTTTTAGTTATGTTCAACAAATGAATTGAAAAATCTATATATCTTGTTATTATAATACTCAGAATGTGTAGTCTTACCACAAAATCTTTCATGAAAGGTAGGCAGAGAGAGCACAGTGCAAGTACACTTTAAACATACTTACAGACTAACATATCTTCATACCCACTTTTCACCGAAGATTTATTATAGGTGGTAACGTGACAGATGGCGAGGCAATTACGTAACTTTAGAACTAAATGTCTTTAATTTTTTTCTCAAACTCATATAGTTGGTTTCTTCTCCATGTTTTCCTTCACCGTAAAGCTTGATGTGTGACTAATTTGGTTGTCTTCTTCTGCTTTTCACTCACTTTATCTATACATTTTGTTGGTCTATACAAAAGAAACAAAAGAAACATGTCTGTATTCATTATCATTAATTCTCTAGTTCCCAACATTTGCCGATTTGCAATTACAAAATTTGGTTTTTATACGTCATTGGGGTTTTATTTACCCAAGATGAATCAATTTATCGGGGACCATTCGTAGGCTGAGCTATTGAAACCTTTTTGAGATTAAATCTTTTTTTGAAAGACCCAAAGGTCCTGATGGCTAGAGATCTCTCGTTACGTGTGAATTAAACGTCATCTTTACGACGCAACGCTTAGAGTTCCAACACGTTGCAGTAAATTTCCGTTCGGTACATTTTATAGAGAGCTTTTAGTTCCCCATTCACTGTACTGTGTCAACTGCAATGTGTGAAAGCTTAAATGAGAATTGATCAACTATTTTCTAGAAATGTTACCGTATTTTGTTGCTACAATGTTGAGACCGTGTGTGTATGTAATTGCATCGTTTAAGCTCGCAGACAGAAAGTTTTTGACTTGTTGATGAGTTCCACTATATACACTAATGTACAATACATTTACTTAGTATTTACTTGAATACACATACATTACTAACAACGTAACTTCACACATCGATCGATATTCGCTAGTGTATGTAGTAAATGTATGTAAGTGCACTCATACCACAACTAAAATATGCAACAAAACGAACCAATGTTAATTCAAACACGACGAACAACGTTTCCATGGTGATATCTGTCAATTACTAAAAGGCTTCTCAAAATTGCTTTTAACCATTCTGAATGACAAATCTTCACAGAAACGTATTAACGTAGTAACGTAGCTGTAGGCTATGCTATGAATGGAAATTAAGCAATTTAAATAACATATTATTCAGAGATAATTGTATCGTAAATATTTTGCTTATTTTAAGTAATAATATAGATCCAAAAGTGTATTTTGTTTGTTTTGTTAGCTCGCAAATATGTTAAGTATAAAATAAATTACCAACTATGATAAAACAAGTTGTGTGCCCTATCAAATGTTAGAGCAACTGCTCTATTTACTGAGAACTATATAATATTCTTCACACAAATATCTGCTCGCTGCGGGAATAGAACACCCAACCTTTACCTTTGCAGACAGAATCACTCAAACCAGAAAAAAAATTGGGCTTTAATTGTAAAATATCCTTCAATTTATAATAATTATATTACTTATAAATATGTCCGAGATAAGCAAGAGAAACATCTGAGAATCAGCAGTATTTATTACGTTCAAAAATAAATGCTTACGTATCATGACGCTAAATCCCTCACGAGGTACATAGGTAACGAGAGTGGAGCGCCAATTGTCTCTAGATTAAATAGAGAGGGATAACCACAATTTTTTCATTTACATTATATAAGCTCTTCATGCTTATATTAATACATGCTTTCCAGTTTCGAGTACCTACTCTTGGCGCTCCCATCCTTTAGTGAACGTCGTCTTCCTCTGCCTCTTCTTCAGACGTATTCGTTGGAAATACATACATATCATCACGCCAAGTCCCTAGCGGGGTAGGCAGAGAGTATAGAGCGCCAGTTCTCTCTAGACTTACATACCTCTTTCGCTTCGTTCACATTCATCAGTCTCTTCTTACGAGCATGTAAGAAGAGACTGATGAATGTGAACGGTTTCGAGTACTCTTAACGTTCCCGTCCTTGAAAGTCCGATCTATTTGATCCAGGTAGTTGGAACGTGGCCTGCCTCTGCCTCTTCTTGCACACACTTTTGCTTTGTATATCTGTTTCGTCAATCTTTCTTCACTCATCTTTTCTATGTGTCCAAACAAACGTAACATGCCTTTCTTCATCTTTACAATCACACCCTCATTCACGCCAGTTGATTTGCGATCGTTGGAAATAGTGAGCTTATTACAGATTAGTACATATAAGTTAGTTAGAAAATGTTATATTAGCGTTAACATACATCGTTATAACATTTCGCATAATTGACGCTCATAAAGAAATGTAAGCATTACTCACAAACCCCAAAGCAAATAAACCCACGAAAACGCCTACCTAAATCACTGTTTTTGTGTTTCTGCTCAGACCTGCATAAAATACTTTGACTGCGACTGACGTCACTAGGTTACAGTGGTGACAGAAATATGCGATTAAGTTGGTCGCAAATAGAGTAACTTTGCTTTCGTGGACAAACGACCAAGGTTTGTCCAAACATTTGTGTTCCTTACTAACTTGTTTTAGTGGGTATAATATGCTGAGTTTTGCCGAAGTGACCCATTGTGAATCTTTTGTGGTTACTCATGTTGGTAGAAACATTCTCAAACGCATGCCTAACGGTTTCTTCAAGATGTTTTCCGTAACAGAAAGTATGCCACAGAATGCCTAGATAATAATAAAAATAGTAATATATCCTCATGTCTTCCCATAACGGTCCCCGAAGGGGTGGGCAGAGGTGTATAGGTAATACCATAAACACCCACTGTAGTTCCGTTCGTCCGTTCAGTTAGTGATATATATATATAAATAACCAATGTTGCCACCGCCAACATCCAATTATTAAGGTTTTTTTATCCAAGCGAAGCTAGGCGGTTAAGCTGTTAAGTAAAGCTTTCGAATACGACACTGAAACTTACGCTAACATTGAAAGCGTCCATCGGCAGCGGTGGCCGCTTACCATTAGGCGGGCCACGTGCCCGTTGCCATTTTAGTGAAATATATACCTACCCATAATTACTGATTATGTGCGTACAGTCACGGAGTCAATCTAAAAGGTTTCTTTTTAAAATACCACTCAGAGGCCAGAGTCCTCGACTTTCAATGGAGTGTATGAATTTATTTATGTGCGGCGATCCCTCGCGCCGAGATATAAATCTTTCATTTTACACGCTGAATCTCGTTATGTTTTATTGAAACTGTGCGCCTTTAATCTCGTTCCAATAAATGTGACATCGGCATCCTTTTATGGTTTCAGGTAAGATAGATAAGTTAAAACTTAGTACTAGTACTAATAAGTACTAATTAGTTAAAGATTTTAAAGAAGATGAAGTGATATTATTCTCAAATAATTTACATAAGTTTCATCATGCCGAGTCCTTAACAGTAGGTAGGCAGTGACAATAGAGTGCCAGTTCTCGCAAGACGTGCATACTGAGTATCGAGTGAAAAAAGAGTGCTATAATACCATTTTCTGGTGCCTCTTCGGGGACTCCACGAACCCATATACCCATTTTTCGCCAGTTATGTTATTTGCAGTGCCAAATTGACAGATAGCGAGACCATCGCCGTTTCTCAAGCACAATTTATACATCTTTGAATTTCTTCTCACACGCTATGTAGGTTTACTTCTCCGTAAAACTCGTGATATTACTAATCGCTTCAGTAATATGAGATTCTATATTTGTAATAAAATTAGAATAAAATAACTTCCTACGTCATTTTAATGGTCTCTTAAACCGTGCCACTTATCTAAACTATAATTATTTCATACTAAACTAAACTGGGCGTTGAAAAGCAATAATTTTGTCATAACAGACGAAGTCGTGCTATAGTGCAATTTGTCATATGCTAGCGACTTACCTGTGCAATAACTTGAGTGAGGGGTGAAAAATGTTTTTGCTTGAACTAAATTGTATACAATATTTCTAAAAAGACCTTTGGTTGCCGAGAGGTTCGTAAGTTTCCTAGAACGCAAAGATTACAACTTAAAACTTCGTCTGTCGCAATGATTTTCACACAATGATCACAAGACGAGTCCTTGAAGGAAAACATTAAAAAGAAAACCTGCATACGTTTGAGAATGAAATGAATGGCGTATAGATACTTAGTCGTGTTTGGGTAAGAGCGACGGACTTGCGATCCTCCGCATCTAAATATAGCTCCGGCGAAAAGAGGGTGCGTTAGTAGACAATTCTGCATGCCCCTCCGGGAACCCTTGCGTGATGAAATTTTTTTTTTTTTTGTTTATTAGGATCACCAACAATTGTTACATTAATACATACATAAACAATTAGAACGACCTAGATGTAGACTAAATGTACAATTACTTAAAGGTGAACACAACATGCATAATAATTAGTAGTACAGTATTAACTATATTTAGAAGCCCTCAGTAAGAGGGTTAGCAGCAACAATACAAAAAAGAAACGAAACAAGGAAAAATTACAAACATAAACTTTACATTTTTTTCAAGTTAAGTAATAATAATAATTAATATATCCTAGGGAGCTTGCAGGAGTGTATTATGTGTGCATGAGTGATTGTAAGAGAGTGTATGGGTGTATGTGTGATGACATAATAATTATGTCTTAATATTATGAAGAAAAAAAATATTTTTTATACTATAATCTCATTGAGAAGCCGCGGTGAATGTGTGAAGTAGGGAAGATCCCTGGAAAGTCACACACATTGATCCTTAAATGTCATAACATCCAGTTCGACTATTAAATGAAAACTTTATCCATTTATCTCTATTGTATCCTATAACGAGAATCGTTAATTCAACTTTTCAATTAGAAACCACTCATTGGTGAATAAATTAATTGCATTAATGAAATGCATTGATGTGTATAGTGAATGTATATCCATTGTACGAACCTCACAATAATGAACTGATTTAACTGCTCTAATTATTTTAATAGCTTAATGAATTGTTTAGGGAATTACCTTATTGAAGTAATAACAGCTTTAGGTCCTCAAAGGGTTTATAAGTAGTACCCCCTATAACATTAATATAACACCCACTTTCTGCCAGAAATATATTTTAGATGCCAACGTCACAGATGGCGAGGCCATCGCTGTTACTCAAGCACGACTAAACATACGCCTTTGAACTTCTTCTCAAACGTATGCATGTGTTTTCTCGATGTTTTTCTTCGCCGTATAGCTCATCTGTGGGTGAGATAAATCACTGTACTTAAGTCCAGAAAAACTCATTGGTACAGTCGGGACTCCAACCTGCAAATATTGTGTTGCAGGCAACTACTCGAACCACTTGGCGACCACGGCGCAAATTATAAACCTTATTTTACTTAATTAAAACTTTACAGAAAGTTAAGTATCGACGTGTGATAAGCATACTAAATACTAACTATCATCTATCATTTGGGATTAACAAAAATACTGTTTTACCCGGAATGGTATACTCTAGTGGTACTTGAGCGTTTGCTATATCTTTGTGTACGGCAGCCATCCATGTTTGCCAGGTTCTGCCTCGTTTCTTCCGTAACCTTCAGAACTATTTAGAGAACATATTCCTCAAACTTTCCTACACGGACTACAGTGTTAATTATTTGTAACGTTACGCCTTCTGACAAGAATCCCCGAAGGGATATTGAAATAACGTACTTTTACTGAAGATATATATAGGCGTCAACGACTATTAAGTACATAATATATCTTTCAATTTCTTCTTTAATGTTTCTTGACGATTTTTACACTTCCTTCAACACAGGTTATATTTGGAGAACTAAATTGTTTAGAACGTAATTTTTTTTCTTCACACATTAAAAACACCAATAACAATATTGGCTCCACGCGTAATAACTATAAACCCTTCCTGTGTTTTTATGAAGTACTTATGTACTTACCTGTACTTTAATTAAAACCTGATAATAGTCCCGCATATTAACTGTAATAATAAGGCCTTGATTACCTCTCGGCTAATGGAGTTGAGCACGCGAGTGTTTTCTATACAAAAAGTTTATTTCATACTAAATCATATTATAACATTCTGAATTCAAATTGAATCTGAGTATAGGCTACTTTGAATATTCGAGTGTATTTCAATGTTCATTATTATTTAGAACATCTTTATAGAATAGATGAGGATAGCATCAGATTACGTAGATACTGTACTATCAATAACCATGTTTCAATACTCAAGCCCCATGGTCTGCAGCTGCGAAAAAGTTAATTTCATTTCAGTTTTTTTCCAGAATACACCATAATCTACATTTATGTAAATCCAGCTGATAATCCCTTCTGTGCCAAAATTCATCCATTCAGGTGTACTGGAGTGGTTGAGTAACAAACATACTCACAATATTCGCATTTATAATGTTAGTGAAATATCTTGATTTACTATTAGCATTTCTGTACATTAAGCTTACTGAAACTAAGCTAGGGCGAGACCAGCAACTGCTTAGGTCACAATGAAGCTACGCGCAGTGCGCGCTGTTGTCTCTACGCAGCGCCATTTTGTTTCATTCATTAGTATTGAGTAGTACAGGTGACTAATTGAAATGTGATGGAATATTCAATTGTTTTTCTTTTTTATTCTATTTAGGTGGCAAACAAGCATATGTTCCACCCGTTTTTACAGCTGATTCCAAAGATTGCCGACTATTGAAGCTTGTACCGCCAGGGGTATGGTTCACGCACTGCCGAACCAGCAGGAATCTTCTCTCGATCTAAATGCTCGTTTCTTTTTACGAGACAGAACATGAGTATAAAAAAACGAGTGCTGTGTTAGAGAAATCAATCCCATTTGGCTGTAATTGGAACAAAAAATACTTACATAATCTTAGGCGAGAAGGTACTTGCCACTCCGAACATTATTACAGTATATGCTTGCCTCGTTCGCCTACATTTTCCTGTTTGATTTACTGTAAGACAGAGGCTCTCAAACTTTTAGGGAACTTTTAGGTCACAAAATGTCGTTGAATTCAAATTTTGTTATTTTAAAAAGAAATGTTACTGATTTGTTGATTATTAAATCAATAAAACAGTAATTTTTTGTGAGGACATGTGTAGAATATGTTAATATCGCCAAGGGTAATTTTTTTTATAAGTTTGAAAAATGATTTTTTTAATCGTAATCTTATTCAACCTCAGTAATTGATACCTGCGAACACTTCATTCACTTAATATATCTACAGATAGCTACTATTTAACAAGTGCAGTTTATAATCCTAAATATATTTAAACAATTAATTGGAAACTAAAAGAGACACTGACAGTAATTATGGCTCTATAATAGTTATATTGTTTTCTATATAATAATAAGAATAATACATTATAAGGATAAAAAACTGAATTACCTACCCAAAAGCTTAAAGGAAACGAAAAATGTGGTACACGCCTTTTGGGTGGCGGATAGCTCAGGAGAACGAAGAAAACGAAATTTTAAGAGGACAAGCTAAAATTTCGCCGTAGGTATGCTAAATAATGTTATATGGTTATCGTATTTTTTAATTGTTTTAAGCTTATTTTAAGGTATGTATTTATCAAATATTATAAATCATCACAAAAAGACTTGCTAAAATTTAAGTTAACTTGCTAAAAAGTTATAAAGAAATCACGATGCGATCCCTTATTGCGCAAGTTGTACGGGCTTTTTCGGTTCACCCAATGCACAGTAGCCTTGAGAAACGATTGGGAACCTCTGCTATAAGTAACAGGCAATTTGGTAAGAAAATACAGGGTTTTGCCTACAATCATTACGTTGATAACGTAGGAATACTTCGTCCTTTAATGCTGTTGTAACAAAAATCCACTTAAATATTGACCCGATGAATCATACATGAATTGACCGTCGCATCTTATAAAAACCAATCTTTACTATCACTGAAATTAAAGTCGCTGGTTATCACCTGCATAATTAATATACGTAGCTAGTTTAAATCCTATGCTACCAATAGGTTTTTCGGAAACTAAGTATAATCTTGAATAACGGCGACGGACTTGTCCTTTTGGCACCTTAATATTTTTCCAGTGAAAAATGTGTTACACTTATACCTAGCTCTTAGGGGACTCTTGTAGGAAGGCGTGAAAAAACAGTTTTTTCCAAAGTTAGATTAATATATTAATAAAGTTTTGTAAAAACTAAAAACTCAATCGTAGCGCCACCTATTGATAAAAATTGTTGCTCTAAACTATCCAGGAATCCATTTAAATATACTGTTGTCTCGATTTTTTTGTCGTATGTAAGGCCCAAAACGAATATAAGCCTATATATGCCTAATAGCTATAGTAAAAAATATATCCTACACCTAAATTATTACCTAAGTATAGTATAACAACAACGCTATCTAGATGTGTCTATTCCAGTGCAAATATTTTACGACAGCAGCGTCAATCTTAGTCAACATCAAACATTTTTTGTTGGATCCGAATAACGAAAACGTAGGTCAAGTCGCAATACATCGTAAGTCTTTTTATATTATTATCGTTATGATTAATGGCGAGTGTGGTAACACACAGATCCGGCTATGCAATATAACAATAAGATATGATGTCTGTGTTACAAATGATCTATTTCCTTTTGACGTTAGCAGTTATGATGTTCGATGCGAAAAAAATGGCCGAATATCTAATGTAAGTTTATTTACCATCGCTATATCATTGATGTAAGATTAATATTTTAACGATTGATGAAAGTAGATGAAGTACATACATACATACATATCGTCACTTCGAGTCCCTTACGGGGTAGACAGAGAGTATAGAGCGCCAGTTCTCTCTACCTTACATACCTCTTTCGCTTCGTTCACATTAATCAGTCTCTTCATACATTCTCGTCGGTTTCGAGTACTCTTTATGAACTAAAAGGAATATAAAGAAGACTCCTTGCCTACCTCGTGAGGGACTTGGTGTGGTGATATGTACGTTTTATATAATGTAAAGTGTTATCACAAAGTATAATTATCTACTAAGTGTGTGTTATATATTCCTATTAAGTTTATTCAGCCGTGGTGGCTAAATAAAGCAAATAAATAAATGAAAAAACAATATATCTATCACCGGTACCTTTAAAAGGATAACATGTAATCACGAGGCAAAATTGAGACTTGGAACCTCCAAACTTGTATGACCAGTATAAAGTAATAAATAACAAAGACATATCTCGCTAAGAGAATCAGCATTGCTATCCAGCGTGGCAATGCTGCTAGTCTTCTTGGCACGTTTCCTCGGGATACCGATTTGGGACAAATATTTTATCTGTAAGTAGTTAGTTTCAACTGTTCCATGTAAATATTGTTAATTGTTGTTATTGTAAATAAAGACCATGCGACAAAGAAATAATCAAATTCAGTTACTAATTTTAGAAGACAAACTATTTGGATCATTCATAGATTCGCTTTACTTTGTTAACACTATTTTTGTTTTCTTTACTTACCTATTTGTACAAGTTGTTGTTTCTGCTTTTCTCGATATTTATCGTGAAGTAGTCTTCTATCGGTATTAACATAATGTAATTCAAAAGGAATCCAACGTGGGTATTGAATAGTATTCACATTTAAATAACGAAACTTTCATACGACGTTTACTCTCTTTAGTTCGTTTTTTAGCTTGAGAATATCTTAATTATCTCAAGAAATAATAGCAAATAAAAACTGACCATAATGATGAAAGAACTATAAATAACTAGAATCTTTAGTAAATATTAGAAGACCGACGAGCATGTATGAAGAGACTGGTGAATGTGGACGAAGCGAAAGAGATATGTAAGTCTAGAGAGAACTGGCGCTCTATACTCTTTGCCTACCCCGTCAGGGACTTGGCGTGATGATATGTATGTATATTAGAAAACAAATAATTAAAAATGTGATAATTTTGATGGATATTTGTTTTAGTGTATTTTTATCAAACGATCGTACAAATTTTAAATGTTAATGTGTAATACTTTAAAATATTAGAAAATTAAGCTTTTAAGTTGACTACACGACAATTGACAAAGCACGAGTGATCGTGCTTTGTCACCTCGTACAAGCTGGTTCTTCTTCAATAAAAAAAAACTTCCAAACCACTTGATGTTCATATATGGTTTATCTTATTTAATCAGCGAACTTGATACGCCGGGCTCTGGTCAGCGCCGGCGTGCCTGCTGTGCTGGAACCAGTCGGTCTCGCTCGCGGCGATGGCCGGAGGCCGGACGGTATGTCTCTGATGCCATGGAGGATGGGTCGGCCCTTAGTGTGGGACGCTACGTGTGTCGATACACTGGCTCCTTCCCATCTTCCTGACACATCGGTGGCGGCCGGCGCCGCTGCTGCTCAGCAGGAGGGCCTCAAGCGCCGCAAGTATGCCTGTCTCGGGTCAGGTTACATATTTGCTGCATTTGCGGTTGAAACTCTGGGGCCTTGGGGTCCTGAGGCTCACCATCTTTTTAAAGAGGTATCGCGCCGTCTAGTCGAGACCTCTCGTGACAGGCGGGCTGGAACATATCTCGCTCAGAGAATCAGCATTGCTATCCAGCGTGGCAATGCTGCTAGTCTTCTTGGCACGTTGCCTCGGGATACCGATTTGGGACAAATATATTATCTGTAAGTAGTTAGTTTCAACTGTTCTTTGTAAATATTATTAATTGTTGTTATTGTAAATAAATAAAAATCAGCGAACTGAATGAAAATCTAACACAAAACCAAAAAAAATATTTTTATTTTTTGCATTAAATTGCATTTTTATAGGTGTAATATCAAAATTACGTACTCGTATATATGTAACACCAAGGTCCTGAAGGGGTAGCAAGAGAGAGCCAGGTTTCTCTAGGTCTCTAGGTCTGACTCATTATCTTCATCCACAGAAGTGACTAATGTTTAGTTCAAAGATTGGGTCTTTCAGATCCATAATCAAATGCTCCAGGATTCAATTCATAATTTCACATCGAACAAGATACCCTTATGAGCTCTCCTCGCAAGCTATGAACAACTAAGATGAAACGCAAACGTGACAAGACTTAGGGTTAGTCTGGGATTCAAGATTATTAATGCGCCCTAATTCAGTACATTCTAATGCAAAATGCAATGTCACACATGCTCCACCCAGCAGTGTTAATGCGCTGAACAAACTTATGCATCGCACGTCAATTTACCTATTACCGTCTAATTAATTATGTAGGGCTTAAATCTATTTTACAATCTTCACTTATCGCCTACCAAGAAAGGTTCCTGAAGGGGTGGAAGCTGAATACCTTCCTTTCACTAGGATTATATGTAGGTGTTGAAGTGACAGCGGGTCGATGGTCGTTTGTCAAGCACGACTTTACATACCTACATTTTCCAATTCATGTTCAAACGAATGCAGGTTTCATTTCGGTTTCCTTCGCCCTGTATAATATGTTGTGAAATTCTAAAATTAAATTAAAATATAAATATGTATTCTAAAATTAAATTTAGGTCAAGTATTTCACTATATCAATTCAACCCAAGGCATCCCGAAATTTATTGGTAAGCCTGTGACTGACAGCCCGACGGCCGGGATTCACGAGCGTTTGTTAACTTGCTTCTGTCCCTGTGTTCTAGAATAGTTTGTAACACTTGTAGTAATTGTTTCGTGACATTTGGACGGACGTTGATGTCTGATAGCTTCGAGTTCTGTTACACATGTCCTTGGCTAGATCACAAAAAATGTTGGGCCGTATTCAATGTAATCCAATGTCGCCTTGCAAACCTTTTATAGGCAAAATATTTTACTGAGTAAATATAAGCTGTCAGATTAAAATAAGTTCGATTGGTAACCGGGACAGACGACTGACTGGCCGTAACACCTCTTCGAGGCATGTCGTGGATCCAATACGTATAATAATTTTGATTAGTGTCGATTCATATACCTACTAACTACATACGTGAAATGTTCCTTATTTTTACGAATCAGTAGTTATGTGTGCAGGTTTTCAGTTAAAGTCATTAATATTGTTTGCTGAAAATTTTTGTATAAACTAAATATTTATCTTCCCGCCTTGCCGTAAGACTACGCAAAGGTGACACACTTATTTCGCCGTAGATTCATAATTAGGTGACAACATGACAGATAGTGAGTCTTTGAAATAATACAGCTAAAATAAACTTTGAAAACAATTTCTAATGAGCGTAGGTGTGTTTGTCATGTTTCAGTAGCTATTGTAGTATAAAGGGATTTAATCTTACATTGAATAAGGATACGAACAATTGTGTTTGAACCTCAGCATCTGTTGTCATTAATAATAATAAGGTTGTTAACACCCTTCCAAAATATGCCTGAAAAGATCTGATAATATGTATATCATACATCTAAAGGTATATATTTATGAAGTAACAAGGGCATAAATGTTATATAAATACGTTTCACTTGTACATCAATTACCTTGAACTCGCACCCAAAATAAACATACCTAACTGTCTCAAATTTACTTCCATTTACATTACTGTGTTCACGAGAGCCTTGCTTGTATCTCACCGACTGAATACAGAGGGAATTCACAATTAATCTTTTAATATTTACATTGAAACTGTCGTCTGCACGCGTCCCTACGCACTCATAAAGCGTTAACATATTATATTTAATACACATCCATAACGACATTGTAAGTATGTCTGTCCACGTAATTATTTTCACGTTTAAGCAGCTAAGGCAAGTTTGGTAAAAGATGAATAAATCCTTGGTCATAGGCACATCATACTAAGTTATTAAGGCGTAAATATTACCTTACGGGAAGATAAGGGCAGAGACATTTTAATGAATCAATCATTTTTAACTACTTATGTAGATACAACATATGTTCTGTCTATGTGCATGTGCTTTGCGTGTGAGTGTCATTTACTAAATATGTGGCAACGCAATGACGAAGTAATTGTATATCTCTGGCAAGCATCTTTTTATTACAATCCGATCCTAAATCATTCTATTTCATTTTTCATATTTTCATTCAATTTAATTCTACACGGACGAAGTAACGGGAACCAGTTAATACACTGAGATAAAACTACATTTCACGTGAAGGCAATCGTTGGCAACACGAATAAACCACACAGGTTTATTATTTGGATTAGAGAAAAGAGCTATATTTAGAGCTTTTAAAACTACGTTGTTAATAACGCTTGAAATTTAGTAAATTGAATTTTATTACTAGAGCCGCGATAACCGAATTGGCTTAAATATATTTTAGGTGGCAACGTGTTAGACGGGTATTTCATCGCCGTTACTCAAGCATGATCATACATACGCCTTTGAATATGCAGCCGCTATTAGATTATTCGTTGCGACGAAACTTACAGAGAAATGTAATCAAGCGACGAAATTACTAATGTTTATTACTTAAACTGTGTTTATGTAAAGGTACACACGTATGTGTATCTCTCGCTAACACCCGGAACACTTTCAAAGTTGGACGAGAACTGTCATAAAGCGAAAATTTATAACACGACTAAAAACTGAAATGGGAATAGTTACGCAGTATACCGTGTCGTAGCATGTTTGTTAGTACTTAATGTTTCTATTAGGCTCTTTAGAGCTTACTTACCCAGTACCACCACCCGGAATCACATGTCAGATACCCAGAGTCAAGTTTGCGAAACCAAAATGCATAAATTGCCTCAAACTACTTTAATAAAAAAAAGCTTTAAATACAAAGTTGATAAGTAAAAAGTTTCGGTACACCACGAACTTCTTACAGTGAAAGAAAACCTCGTGAATAAATTTGCATATTTCTAATCAAAAATTAGAAGTAGAAAAATATAATAAGAAAGAAGTATAGTTTGAAAACATGCCCGGCAACAGATTCTCCATCGTCTCATTTTTCGGCTAATAGTGGCACTAATTACGCCAAACCAATCTCTTTTTGGAACCGCCGTACAAAAGCGTGAAGATATTACTTAGTTACTAGTCTGTTATGAGACAAAAATAAGATAAAAAATATAATATACCTTCAAAGACACGTGGGGGCAGGTGGGAAAATATATTATTTATTATATAAAACTCACGGTAGCCAACGGCTTTACACACACTAAATTCACAGAAGTCACTTTGTTGTAATGTAGAGATAAATGCTGAAAATTGCGTCAAAAAGTCCCAGCCGGCATCCGGGTGCTCTAGTCAACAACTTGCAGCAGTCCTCAATATGAGGCCGAATTTGTGACATACAAAATTTCAGTCTTTGCTTCGGTGTACTGCCAAGCATTCTGGGCGCTAGCCTTATCGTTCAAATAACCACGAAACTGAACTTCGCTACAGACGTGTCAACGCCAAGGATACCAATGTCCTCCGAGACGACTATGACCTACAGCAAATTAACGAGCAGACTTGTGTCTTAGTGGATTGGATTGGACTAGATTTTGTCTACCCGAGTCTATCTGAGATACTAGGAAGTGTACTCTCGATTGAAGGCTTCTTACACTAGGTACACAACGGAAGAAAGCCACGAATATATCATGGCTTTCTTCCATTGTGAAATCGAGTGTCAACCTGTCTCATGTTAGCATGTACAAAACTACGCTTCCTTTAAGAGTGTCAAGACGGTTAACGTATAACGGTTAATAAATCAAAGGGATTTTAATTTTGCACGTAAAGCTGTTACTCTGGAATACTTATGTAACATACCAATATAGAGGATAAATCTCCTAAACGATCTTAAATGAAGACATTTATGACCTTACTTGCGTACCGAACGTGGAGAAAAGGTTCAATAAGTTTAATATGTTCACGTATCTGTATCAAATGTGATCTTTACCTTTCGCTTCATTGACATTATTTATGGCTTAGAGTAATTTTCAGCATTAAAAAATCACCGAGCCGTTGAGCTGTTCGAGTATTCGCTTACATAAAAAAGTTCAGACTCGAATCCCGACAGTACTATTAAGTTTCTCAGAACCTATGTACAGTGATTATGTGTTGATGTATTCCCTTATTTAGTTTTCCCTTTAAGTAATTAAATCGTTGTAGGCGGCACAAGGACACTCAAATTTTACCGGAAATATATTTAGGTGCTAAGGTCGAGGCACGACTTACATGTCTTTGAATTGTCTTCTCACAAGCCTGTAGGATACCCAAAAGCTGTGATCTGTCTGGTACAAACAAAGTTTGAACCTGCATCTAAACTATAAAGCCAACACGGTCAAGGTTACTAATAACCTTGACCGTGTTGGCTATAAGAATTTTATCTTGACTATACTAATATAGTCAAGATAAAATTCTTATAGGTATATTCAATCGCCGTTAGTCTCTCGAGATTCGATTCTAATGTTTTTTTGTGTGCATATTTGCATGTAAAGATTTATAATAAAGCCGGATAAGTGTTGTTGCCTTTGTATTCGATTTTACTAGTAAAAATATAAAGTCTTACAGCTCGACGAACAGTATACTTATAAATCAATCGCACTACCAAGTTATTCGACCCAAAGGCATGTAGACATCAAATAATGCACATAAATTAATATACTCAACGTTAGGATAGAAGCGTGATTGATTATAGCGAGAGGCAAGTGAAATCGCTTTCATTTGATGCATTAGCATTTATAGCTTAAAGATGGAATATTGAACATAGCATGGGGAATGTAGAAGTAAATAGAACTAAGTTCCTCGCGCTGCCAAGAGTTGTATAAATGTACTCGTAAAATCTATGTCATAATGTTTCAAAAGGCCGACAAAGGGGCATTAAGTGTTTTACATAATAATAATATATGCTATTTTTACTCCTCCACGAAAATGTATGTGTAAGTATAAAGAAGTAACACAAGGAGTAACCTATAATTTGTTTATACTATTTTTAAATACTGTGTCTTACTAAAATATAGATAATAAGAATATTATACTCGTATATATCCTCACGCCTTCCCACAAGGGTCCCCGAAGGGGTAGGCAGAGGTGTATAGGTGCCAACGTGACAGATGGCGAATCCATCGCCGTTACTCAAGCACGACTATACATACGCCTTTGAATTTCTTCTCAGACGTATGCAGGTTTCCTCTCGATGTTTTCCTTCACCGTAAATCTCGTGGTGTGACTAATCACTGTACTTAAGTTCAGAAGAACTCATTGGTACAGTCGGGATTCGAACTTGCGACCTTTGCGTCGTAGGCAACTGCTCGAACCACTCGGCCACCACGGCTCATATAAGAATATTGTTACTAACAAATTATGTATATGGACTGAAAATAAATATATATAATAATAATTATAACAGAACAGTACGTGGTACGGCTAAAGTATCCGTGAGTTCTTGTAATTGAATATTTGAATATCCAACAACGGTCCTT
Organism: Drepana arcuata; assembly: GCA_016069955.1. Taxonomy (NCBI): domain Eukaryota; kingdom Metazoa; phylum Arthropoda; class Insecta; order Lepidoptera; family Drepanidae; genus Drepana; species Drepana arcuata. Next base: position 1,037 of record JACCPG010003272.1, on the reverse strand, counting down.
GAAAGGTAAGTAGGTAGTAACAATACACCCACTATTTGCCGGAGATATATTTTAGGTACTTCAGTAACAGATGGTGAATCCATCGCCGTTTCTCAACTACCACTATACATACGTCTTCGATTCCTTCTCAACCGTTGGTATTTTTTCACCGAAAACCTCGTCGTGTCATTCATCAGTGAACTTAAGTTCAGAAAGCTCTCATTAGCTCAGTAGGAATTCGATCTTGCAATCTTGGGCGAATGCTTTAACTACTCTGCCACCACGGGTCTCTTAAAAAACTATTTTCTTCAAGAGACTCTAAGCTCTCAATAGAAGTCTAACAAATCCATCAGGCGCGTTGAAGGAACACTTGATGCCGGACAAGTGAGACGGATGCGAGGTAAGCATGACAAACGACGGTACAAGACGTGACTGCCACTGTAATGAAGGACTTTTATAGAGTTCTCTTTCTGCAGAGCATCTAGTGATTATATTATATTGTAGTGTTTGGAAAGAATAATGTAAGCTCTCAGATTTATACTTGAAAGAGAGAAGCAACCATGCAATCCGGGCGCGTTATTGACCATACACGAATATCCTGAAATTTCTCTTAAAAATCGTGATATCATACATTAAAAATGCTTTCCTACAATATTTACTTACTATATTCTTCAAATATTTTTACCTAACTTAATTCTACCAATAGGCATTGTAGCGTAGTCTAAATATATGTACATGTATAAATACAATAAAATATCAAAATGTATAGTATAAATGTATAATATAGTATAGATTAAATAGATACATACAATAATTTAAATATTTATATTGATACTTACGTGTTTTGTACTTAACATAGGTACTACTACTAAACTACTATATTACTAAAACTACTATAAAAGTATTATATGTCTTACTTTCTACCATATCGATTTATATACAAATAATAACTATAAGATAAAAGTTTTACAAAATATCATACAAAAATATTTCTGTATATACAACTTGCGACATTGTTTATTAGTATATACAACTTGCGACATTGTTTATTAGTAGAT
>JACCPG010003269.1:0-19395 GCA_016069955.1 Drepana arcuata | reverse complement strand
TGTATATCGTTGTCCAGTTCCCACAGTACAAGCTTTGCTTAGTTTGGGACTAGGTCAATTTGTGTGTAATTGCCTATCTATATAAGTATGTATATCGTTGTCCAGTTCCCACAGTGCAAGCTTTGCTTAGTTTGGGATTAGGTCAATTTGTGTGTAATTGCCTATCTATATAAGTATGTATATCGTTGTCCAGTTCCTACAGTACAAGCTTTGCTTAGTTTGGGACTAGGTCAATTTGTGTGTAATTGCCTATCTATATAAGTATGTATATCGTTGTCCAGTTCCCACAGTACAAGCTGTGCTTAGTTTGGGACTAGGTCAATTTGTGTGTAATTGCCTATCTATATAAGTATGTATATCGTTGTCCAGTTCCCACAGTACAAGCTTTGCTTAGTTTGGGACTAGGTCAATTTGTGTGTAATCGCCTATCTATATAAGTATGTATATCGTTGTCCAGGTCCCACAGTACAAGCTTTGCTTAGTTTGGGACTTAACCAAATTGATTTGATGGTAATTTTTTCTCTATTCAAATATATCTTATGTTTCAATACAGCTAATAATCTATTTCTGTGTCAAATTCATCAAATTCCGTTCATTTCATCAAAATAAATTTCCGTACAATTCATCAAATTAAAACTTTCGCATTTATAATATTGATGATCATATTTTTTTCCACTGGCATTAAACAATTATGATAAATGATTTTCATCATAATTGAGTACTTTTTTGAGGCCTGCAGGGTGCAAAGGCGAGGGTAACCGCTTACTATCAGACGGGCCGCTTGGTTGTCTCTTATCCATGACTGAGCAGAGAAATAAACCCTTGTAATTATTCTGCATTGTTACAATCGCTACTCACAGCGCCATCAAAGTACTGACAGGTTATTCAATCAGGGTAGTTTCCGGAACGGACGGCCGGATATCCGGGCGTTGGGATCGGATAAAAGATCGGACAGGCTCTACCCTGTGGGGGTGGGGATATGATATATGGAAATGATGACGTTACTAGCCGTTTTTACCCGAAAATATTACTTTTTTCTTTTAAAACATAATAATATAATATATCCTCACGCCTTCCCACAAGGATCCCCGAAGGGGTAGGCAGAGGTGTATAGGTAATACCCACACACCCACTTTCCGCCAGAGGTATATTAGGTGCCAACGTGACAGATGGCGAGTCCATCGCCGTTACTCAAGCACGACTATACATACGCCTTTTGAATTTCTTCTCAGACGTATGCAGGTTTCTTCTCGATGTTTTCCTTCACCGTAAAGCTCGTGGTGTGACTAATCACTGTACTTAAGTTCAGAAAAACTCATTGGTACTTTTACAACCAGTTTAATTAAAACATCCGCCTTCAACTGTACTCTCCATTTCAATAATCTCAATGTCACTCCAGACGCCATGTCTTTCAATTTCAGTAGGGGACAGTCCGTATGACCCTTTCAAAGCTTTTCAGTGCAAGGGACAATGAGGTACCATCCCAAATAAGGCCCCGCCCGCCCTTATTAAAAATGGAGGACTAGGTAGCTATTACGAATTTGCAGATGGAGCGACAGCAGACGGATATTTTAAGCCAGTCGTGATTGCTTGTTGAAGTCCTTTAGTGTTCTAACATACATATACATATCATCACGCCGAGTCCCTAACGGGGTAGGCAGAGAGTATAGAGCGCGAGTTCTTTAGTGTTTGTACTTTTATATATCTTCACCGCCTCCCACAAGCGTCCCCGAAGGGGTAGGCAACGGTGTACAGGTGGTACCCACACACACACTTTCCGCCAGAGGTATATTAGGTGCCAACGTGACAGATGGCGAGTCCATCGCCGTTACTCAAGCACGACTATACATACGCCTTTGAATGTCTACTCAGACGTGTGCAGGTTTCCTCTCGATGTTTTCCTTCACCGTAAATATATAAATATACATACATACATATCAACACGCCAAGTCCCTAACGGGGTAGGCAAAGAGTACAGAACGCCAGTTCTCTCTAGACTTACATACCTCTTTCGCTTCGTCTACATTCATCAGTCTCTTCATACATGCTCGTCGGTTTCGAGTACTCTCAATAAATACTCTTCGAGTACTCTTAAATTTTCTTTTTATACAAGAATATATAGCCTATGTCACTCAGGGTGAATGTAGCTTTCCAATGGTTAAAGATTTTTTACAATCGTTCCATTAGTTTCGGAGCCTATTCAATACAAACATACTTACACACAAATCTTTCCTCTTTATAACATTAGTATAGAAGTATAGACTAGATACTACAGCTGTGAAATACTGCATACGACAAAGTCATTGCAAAAGAGCACAGTAATATTATTTACTATCAACTGAATTTGTTCAGCGAATTTCGTACATAATGAAGCGAAATTTAGTAGGCGTGACATTCTGACTCCCCGCTGTTCGTTCGTAGCTTTCTAAATGAGCCGGGTAATACTTGCCATTGATCAGGTTATCGGATTCAACGCTCTCGACTTAAGTCAGGGGGTTGATGTAACGTTGCGTCACACACGAGAAAATTACTTAAATAAGAAGAAATTGCAATATTGTACAGTATTTTACAGCGTGATACAAATTTAGGGACACCCTGTGAACGTCAAGACTGGAACCGACGACCTTGTATGAACAGACTGATGAATGTGGACGAAGCGATAGAGGTATGTAAGTCTAGAGAGAACTGGAGCTCTATACTCTCTGCCTACCCCGTTAGGGACATTTAAATTGAGATGGCATTTATAATCTTTATATATCACACATGTTCCCACAAGGTTCCCCGAAGGAGTAGGCAGATGTGTAAAAGTAGTGCCCACACACTCACTTTCCGCCAGTGATATGTTTTAGGTGCCAACATGACAGATGGCGAGTCCATCGCCGTTACTCAAGCACGGCTATATACGTCTTTAAATTTCTTCTTAAACGTTTGCAAGTTTCCTCTCGATGTTTTCCTAAGGTCTGTAGGTGCCGACCTTAAATATACCTCTGGCTGAAAGTGGGTACTGCACACCCGTGCCTACACCTTCGGGGGCCATTATGGGAAGGTGTGACCTAGAACAAGAATTAAACGTAATAACAAACCGGCGGTCCATTTTTAAGGGTTCCCATTTCAGCGAAATAAGTATTGAAATATTATTACAAAAGGTAATTACATCGCAAATAAAATAGGATGAATGAAAGCAGGGAAAAAATATTTTACCTTTGACAAAATTTAAACGACAAAGCGTTTACACAAACCTGTACGAACGTTAATATTTTTTGTAAATATTTAACTTTACACCTTCCCATAAGATTTCCTCAACGGGTAGGCAGAGGTGTATAGGTAGTCACACACCCACTTTCCGCCAGAGAATTATAGATGCCAACAACAGATGGCGAGTCCATCGCCGCGCGACTATACATACGCCTTTGAATGTATTCTCAGACGTATGCAGGTTTATTCTCGTTGTTTTCCTTCACCGTAAAGCTCGTGGTGTACTAATCACTGTACTTAAGTTCAGAAAAACTCATTGGTACTGTCGGGACTCGAACTTGCGATCGTAGTGTCGAAGGCAACTATTGGAACCACCACGGCATACCGCACATATATGTAGAGAAAACTCATTTATATAGTTCAAACTTGCAGCATTGCGTTCCAGGGGTTCTTCTGGAACAACTCGGCTACATATATAAATTAATAAATGAACACTGGCTCCTTCCCATCTTCCTGACACATCAGTGGCGGCCGGCGCCGCTGCTGCTCAGCAGGAGTGCCTCAAGCGCTGCAAGTATGCCTGTCTCGGGTCAGATTACATATTTGCTGCATTTGCGGTTGAAACTCTGGGGCCTTGGGGTCCTGAGGCTCACCATCTTTTTAAAGAGGTCTCGCGCCGTCTATTCGAGAATTCTCGCGACAGGCTGGAACATATTTCAGAGAATCAGCATTGCTATCCAGCGTGGCAATGCTGCTAGTCTTCTTGGCACGTTGCCTCTGGATACGGATTTGGGACAAATATTTTATCTTTAAGTGTGTGGGTATTACCTATACACCTCTGCCTACCCCTTCGGGGACCCTTGTGGGAAGGCGTGAGGATATATATATTAAAATTAATAAATATGTATAAAATATCATGTCCATTTTACTGACCGTATATCACAGGCTCCAAAAGTGTCATTTTCCTCTAACATTTCATGAGAAGAAAGAAAAACCCCTTGTTTCACTTGTAGGTTAGTCCCAGAATCACAAAATTTAAACCAACTCAGAAAGACGACTTTAATTACATCCGTAAATAAAACACTTTGAATACTAACTTGAACCTTATTTACTTAACATAAATACCGTTCTACAATGCACACAACGTGCGAATAACCAGTCCGTGCCAGCTAAAACTAGTTTTAACTACCCAAAACCGGTTACAACCAACAGTTAGGGCTAATTTATTGAATTGATTAGGAAATTTGTTGCTTTTAATTCGAATTGTTTTAATTAACATATTGTAAATTAATGTACATTTAAAGTTTTTTAAGGGTTCCGCAGCAAACAGAGCCCTTTCAAATTGCTGACGTACTTATGTAGATTTGTGTACCTATATGTTGTAGTAATAAAAATTTTACGGCCGTCTGGTCTAGTTGTTTGAGCTCCTGACTGCGAGACGTGAGGTCGCGGGTTCGAATCCCGCTGAGGGCAGACATTTGTGTGATGAACACGAGTATTTGTACCTTAGTCTTGGATGTCCTATGTGTTTATGTATATATCTATCTATATAAGTAAATATATGGCTGTCTAGTTACCATATCACAAGCTTTGTTCAATTTGGGACTAGGTCAATTTGTGCCTCAGCGGGATTTGAACCCGCGACCTCAAGTTTCTCAGTCGGGAGCTCTAACCACTAGACCAGGCCGACGTCTGCTGCTTTCATGCTTCCTCTAACATACCCAGGGTTCGCTGGCGCAAAAACCGCATTCCAATTTTGCTAGACAAACAAAAACTTTCGGGACTTGTTTCACTCTGAAGGTTTGTTGAAATTTATAGGCGTTAAAGAAACTCCGCCATTTTTGTTTGGGTACAAAAAGTAGTACGATAAATTCCACTTAGCCCAGTTCAGTGGGTCAGCTGATACAGTAATTACAGCGTAGCTTGACTTGATCCACGTTCATAAAACAAGAATATCAAAACACTATGTCTATCTATCGCTGAGTTATCATTATTCAAGAGTATGAAAGGGACCGATTTAAGATTAAGGTCTGTGGGATCTGTCCACAATATTATTGTTGTTACATCCATATAAGTGTGTATATCAGTCGCCGATACCTATAGTACAGGCTCTGCCTAGTTTAGGGTCAGTTGGCTTTGTGTGAGATGTCCACAATATTATTGTTGTTACATCTATATAAGTGTGTATATCAGTCGCCGATACCTATAGTACAGGCTCTGCCTGGTTTAGGGTCAGTTGGCTTTGTGTGAGATGTCCACAATATTATTGTTGTTACATCTATATAAGTGTGTATATCAGTCGCCGATACCTATAGTACAGGCTCTGCCTAGTTTAGGGTCAGTTGGCTTTGTGTGAGATGTCCGCAATATTATTGTTGTTACATCTATATAAGTGTGTATATCAGTCGCCGATACCTATAGTACAGGCTCTGCCTAGTTTAGGGTCAGTTGGCTTTGAGATGTCGAGATTACTTATCTTTATTAATATAAACACTCGACAATAATGTAAACTCGTAGCATTTAATGCTACGTAAACAGCTACGAGCCTACGCCGTAGCATTTCGTAGCATATCGCTGTGAGTAATTTGATTAATGATGACTAACCACGGCTCGCAAGTTAATAAAGTGAATTTATGATCAAAATGCCGGCAGCTGTTATATAAAATTTGAATAATATGCTTAATTTAGCTGCTAAGTGGTACTTGTTTGCCCTTTGCCTGGCGGAAGTGCCATAAGCACCGTAGATTTTTATATAAAGGGTTAAACATTTGTTATATCACAGGAATAGCAAGCAAGCATGCAGTCCACCCGATGGAAAGCGGTTACCGTAGCCTCTTCACACTCACGATACCGAAGTATCCCTTGCGCGTTGCCACTCTGTATTCTGAGAGCTTTACTGTGTTGGCAGCATAATGAGACTAATCCCTCAGCCGCCAACACATTATAACAATCCTCTCCCTCCCCAAGGAGCTCATTATTGTAAGCCTTATTCATCGTAGGAACACAACACAAACAATAGTGTTATTTGGCTACGGACTTCTATAAGGTGGAGGTCCTGCCCCAGGCGGGCAGATACAAATTCGAACGGGAAACCCGTTATCAAATCAAATCAATTCAAATCAAATAATTTAATTTTTATGTCCTACCTCTATTTTAAATATTTGGCGCCTAAATATATCCGGCAGTAACTAGGTGTTTACACCCCTCTAGCTACCCTTTCAGGGACCTGTCTATATAACACAAATGTAGCAGCCCCAAACTGTTAAACAAAGAACGAGTTTTCCTCCAAAGTATTTCAAACCGACCATTTCCCTAAATGTACGTTACTAAGTTACGTTAAGTCGTAACATAACTACCTACGTTGGTACGAGTATTACCCCCGGAGATATAGCAACCTGATTTAAAACATTCCTGGGAGGCTCCGTTAGCGCCACCTGTCGTGTTTACGTGTAACTAACTAGGGGCGGGACGATGTCGATGGCTTATATCGATTGAAATATTATAGTAACAGACCTGTTTACGTCAAATAATGAATAATATAATATATATTCACGCCTTCCCACAAGGGTAGGCAGAAGTATATTGGTAGTACCCACACACCCACTTTCCGCCAGAGATATATTTTAGGTGCCAACGTGACAGATGGTGAGTCCATCGCCGTTGCTCAAGCACGACTACACATACGCCTTTGAATGTCTCCTCAGACGTATGCAGGTTTCCTCTCGATGTTTCCCTTCACCGTAAAGCTCGTGGTGTGCCTCACTGTAATTAAACGTAGATAAACTCCTCTCAATCCAGTCGGGATTGGAAAAAGTTGGAATCCTGACTGCACCAATGAGTTTTCCCTCCTTTCCTTCAACTTAAGTACAGTGATTAGTCACATAGTGCTTGAGTAACGGCGACTGACTTGCCATCTGTCACGTTGGCCCCTAAAATATATCTCTGGCGGAAAGTGGGTTCGCGGGTATTACCTATACATCTCTTCGAGGACCCTTATGGAAGGCGTGAGGATTAAGATTTAAAAGTAAAAAACACTCCAAGGTTCGAACCTGTAAATTGAATTACGGAGTGTGTTTATAACTACACGTCCACGACGGCTTAATTTACCATGTTAAAGTTGAAATAACACATTAATTATTAATGTTTACTGACCCTTAGGTACCGTTAGGTACCCTTAGGTACACACGTGTTAGGGCAATTTATAACTTTTTGCAACAATTGTACACTCACTTTCATAATTGCAAAATGTTGTGACATTACTTATTTCTACATAGAACTAATATTTATTAGCAGTTGCCTGCGACGCACAGTCGCAAGTTCGAATCCCGACTGTACCAATGAGTTTTTCTGAACTTAAGTACAGTGATTAGTCACACCACGAGCTTAACGGTGAAGGAAAACATCGAGAGGATACCTACATACGTCTGAGAAGAAATTCAAAGGCGTATGTATAGTCGTGCTGGAGTAACGGCGATGGACTCGCCATCTGTCACGTTGGCACCTAATATACCTCTGGCGGAAAGTGGGTGTGTGGGTATTAACTATACTCCTCTGCCTACCCCTTCGGGGACCCTTGTGGGATGGCGTGAGGATATATATCATATTTTTATATATATTTATTGTTCTAAAAACTATTCCATTCTATTTGCAGTTAGTTAGGTATCCATAATATATAAATTCAATCGCTACTTCTTGCACAACTTTCGCCTTTATCTGTTTCAATTAAAAAATAACCGCCATTTTCCTTCGTTCCAGATAACCAATCACGTGCCGCCGCAAAGAGTAACAACCGACACGATCTTTGAGCTGAGCAATAGATGGCGCTGCTTTTGATTTTCTTGAGTGCAGTAGTGTGATTACGTGGTTTTCTTGCGTCACGTGTGTGAAATGCGAGAGAGTCCAAAGGCTGGGCCTAGCAGCGCCTCGGGCGATGGGATTAATAACGATGTCTGTAAGTATTATATTATTCTGACTAGCTAGGGAGGTAGGGCATAACGGGTTTCCCGTTCGAATTTGGAGCTGCCCGACTGGGGCAGGACCTCCACCTTACAGAAGTCCGTAGCCAAATAACACAATTTTTTTGTGTTGTGTTCCTACGCGGTGAATAAGGTTTCCAGAAATTAGCTCCTTGGGGAGGGGGGAGGATTGTTACATTGTGTTGGAAGCAGAGGGATTAAACCCATTATGCTACCAACACACTGTAACTCTCCGAACACAGAGTGGCAACGCGCAAGTGATACTTCGGTATCGTGAGCGTAAATAGGCAACGGTAACCGTTTTCCATCAGGTGGGCCGTATGCTTGTTTGCCACTCTTGTAGTAAAAAAAAAAAAAAAAAAAAAAAAAAAAAAAAAAAAAAGCTGCTACTATAGAACGAACCACGAATTTCGAGCGGGTGCGGGATGCGAAGAGTCTATTAAATGTAGTGTTCGTGTACACTCATCTACACTAATATTATAAAGAGGAAAACTTTGTTTGTTCGGTTGTAATGAATAGGCTCAAAAACTACTGGACCGATTTGAAAAATTCTTTCACTGTTGGGAAGCTACACTATCTCCGGTGAACATAGGCTATATTAAATTGGACCCGATAGGTGGCGCTGCGATCGAGTTTCAGGAATTTAACTTTTTCACCCGGGCGAAGCTATCCCTTTCTGTGTGTCTTAAGGTGGATTCGAGAATGGTTTAGATTTACAATTGGACCCGATAGATGGCGCTGCGACCGTGTTACGGGCAATTTAATATTGAATAAAATATATGCTAGTAGGTGATAAGTGTGTACCGACAATACAAACAAACTAACTAAATACATACAAACATTAGTGGACGGTTGCACACTTACACTATAAACTATAGGGGAGGATAGTGGGGCGCGTCTCACCTCGTAACACGCTTCTATTAGCTTCATACGTATGTATGTAACGGAATCTTTGAACATGATTTTGAAGTCCTTAAAAACGTCGGATTAAATCGAAATTTTGCATACTTATCAAGGACCAATGACGATCCATAATAGGATAATCAGAATAAGCGATTGGGTCTAAGATGAATTAATATAAATACAAAACCGTGTTAATATTTAATCGAAAGTAGCATCGTAGTGTTTCTGAACGCACTCCGCTTTAGAAGTTATGACAGTATTGACATTTGAACATATTTACGCTGTCAATCAAATCAAAACATACACGCCAAGTCCCTAACGGGGTAGGCAGTGAGTATAGAGCGCCAGTTCTCTCTAGACTTACATACCTCTTTCGCATCGTCCACATTCATCAGTCTCTTCATACATGCTCGTCGGTATCAAAACAACTCAAATTATTTAACAATTTTCTAGTTTTTAGTTGGGTTTTCTATGTAAAGCGTGTTTTAAAATTTTATAAACTATGATTTTTTCAAATAGATTTGATGATAGATGAATAACGTTGAGATAAATTTATGTTACATTTAGCACAAAAACCTTTAACATAGGTACGAGAGATAACGCGATGTGAAACAGAGTACAAAAGTCCGAGTTATACAATCACTTATCTTCACGCCGCACCGCACTGGTCGGCGGGGGTGGGCAGAGGTGTCTCAACACCCTCATAACATAAGAGATATATTTTCTTTACATAGAATAAAACGAAGTCGCTTCCGCTGTCTATTCACTTATATGTTTTTTAATATAATATCCACACGCCTTCCCACAAGGGTCCCCGAAGGGGTAGGCAGAGGTGTATAGGTAATACCGACACACCCATATTCCGCCAGAGGTATCTAAGGTGCAAACGTGACAGATGGTGAGTCCATCGCCGTTACTCGAGCACGACTATACATATGCCTTTGAATGTCTTCTCAGACGTATGCAGGTTTCCTCTCGATGTTTTCCTTCACCGTAAAGCTCGTAGTGTGACTAATCACTGTACTTAAGTTCAGATAGCACTCATAAGTACAGCCGGGATTCGAACTGCAAACTGATAAAATTTTTGCGTTACAAGCGGCTACTCAAACCTTAGAGAAAGCTCGTTCGTAGAGTCGGGATTCGAACTTGCAGTATTTTCGTTTTGAGGCCTGCTAGAACTTCTCGACAATCACGGCCTTTGTTGCAAAAGAACCTTTATTGCAGAAGACATAAAACTGCCCGTCTATTGAATAACTTTGTTCGCAGTTAAAAGTTCGTAAGGTTGCATTGCGAGCTCACCAGGGTATTGTGGAAGTTGGCTCATATTTCATTATAGTTTTAAAGTCTAAAGTTCCTTAACAAGAGCACACATGTTCCAAGATGGAGCCAGCAATTTAGACAGAGATTATATATCTTTATAGCGCTGTAGCAGGAGTATCAAGTATTTTGGACGTCTCTCACAAACTGACGCTAAACTAGGCAGAGCTTGTACTATAGGTATCGGCGACTGATATACACACTTATATAGATGTAACAACAATAATATTGTGGACATCTCACACAAAGCCAACTGACCCTAAACTAGGCAGAGCCTGTACTATAGGTATCGGCGACTGATATACACACTTATATAGATGTTAATATACAATAATATTGAGGACATCTCACACAAAGCCAACTGACCTTAAACTAGGCAGAGCCTGTACTATAGGCATCGGCGACTGATATACACACTAATATAGATGTTAATATACAATAATATTGTGGACATCTCACACAAAGCCAACTGACCCTAAACTAGGCAGAGCCTGTACTATAGGCATCGGCGACTGATATACACACTTATATAGATGTTAATATACAATAATATTGTGGACATCTCACACAAAACCAACTGACCCTAAACTAGGCAGAGTCTGTGCTATAGGTATCGGCGACTGATATACACACTTATATAGATGTAACAACAATAATATTGTGGACATCTCACACAAAGCCAACTGACCCTAAACTAGGCAGAGCCTGTACTATAGGTATCGGCGACTGATATACACACTTATATAGATGTAACAACAATAATATTGTGGACATCTCACACAAAGCCAACTGACCCTAAACTAGGCAGTGCCTGTACTATAGGTATCGGCGACTGATATACACACTTATATAGATGTAACAACAATAATATTGTGGACATCTCACACAAAGCCTACTGACCCTAAACTAGGCAGAGCCTGTACTATAGGTATCGGCGACTGATATACACACTTATATAGATGTAACAACAATAATATTGTGGACATCTCACACTGACCAAGGGCCTAACCAGATTGCGATGAAACTTATATTTTTACTAATATTTTATAATTTTTATTAGTTAATTTTATTTTTTTAATAGTAATTTTCATTACTAAAAGGGATCCTTCTTCTCCAGGCTCATCCGTACCAGATACCAGCTGCGAAGAATTGTCTTCCCTGAAGACCCTGTTGCACTTTCCTGAAGAAGTAGCATTACGACTCACAGATACTGAATATCAACTGTTTTACCAAGTAAGTGAGCCTCAGGTCACAGACCTCGTAGCACAGTCATTGATCATTTCATCCTGTGTCTTCCCAATTTGTCAAATATCCTGCCGCCAAGCACTAGTGTACGTACACTACACTGTGTGCCGGTGTGAAGGGCACTGTAGCTAGTCACATTACTGGCCATAAGGGACTGGGTACTAGGTGGTAGGCCTCTTATTGCAACAGTCCGGCTAGGTGGGTACCACCGCAGTGTCAGATATCCTGCCGCCAAGCACTAGTGTACGTACACTACGCTGTGTGCCGGTGTGAAGGGCACTGTAGCTAGTCACATTACTGGCCATAAGGGACTGGGTACTAGGTGGTAGGCCTCTTATTGCAACAGTCCGGCTGGGTGGGTACCACCGCAGTGTCAGATATCCTGCCGCCAAGCACTAGTGTACGTACACTACACTGTGTGCCGGTGTGGAGGGCACTGTAGCTAGTCACATTACTGGCCATAAGGGACTGGGTACTAGGTGGTAGGCCTCTTATTGCAACAGTCCGGCTAGGTGACCACCGCAGTGCAGATATCCTGCCGCCAAGCACTAGTGTACGTACACTACACTGTGTGCCGGTGTGGAGGGCACTGTAGCTAGTCACATTACTGGCCATAAGGGACTGGGTACTAGGTGGTAGGCCTCTTATTGCAACAGTCCGGCTAGGTGGGTACCACCGCAGTGTCAGATATCCTGCCGCCAAGCACTAGTGTACGTACACTACACTGTGTGCCGGTGTGGAGGGCACTGTAGCTAGTCACATTACTGGCCATAAGGGACTGGGTACTAGGTGGTAGGCCTCTTATTGCAACAGTCCGGCTAGGTGGGTACCACCGCAGTGTCAGATATCCTGCCGCCAAGCACTAGTGTGCGTACACTACACTGTGTGCCGGTGTGGAGGGCACTGTAGCTAGCCACATTACTGGCCATAAGGGACTGGGTACTAGGTGGTAGGCCTCTTATTGCAACAGTCCGGCTAGGTGGGTACCACCGCAGTGTCAGATATCCTGCCGCCAAGCACTAGTGTACGTACACTACACTGTGTGCCGGTGTGGAGGGCACTGTAGCTAGTCACATTACTGGCCATAAGGGACTGGGTACTAGGTGGTAGGCCTCTTATTGCAACAGTCCGGCTAGGTGGGTACCACCGCAGTGTCAGATATCCTGCCGCCAAGCACGAGTGTACGTACACTACACTGTGTGCCGGTGTGGAGGGCACTGTAGCTAGTCACTGGGTACTAGGTGGTAGGCCTCTTATTGCAACAGTCCGGCTAGGTGGGTACCACCGCAGTGTCAGATATCCTGCCGCCAAGCACTAGTGTGCGTACACTACACTGTGTGCCGGTGTGGAGGGCACTGTAGCTAGCCACACACACAATATATGGGTACTAGGTAGAAATTCTACGTCAATCCGGCTAGGTGGGTACCACCGCAGTGTCAGATATCCTGCCGCCAAGCACTAGAGTACGTACACTACACTGTGTGCCGTTGTGGAGGGCACTGTAGCTAGTCACATTACTGGCCATAAGGGACTGGGTACTAGGTGGTAGGCCTCTTATTGCAACAGTCCGGCTAGGTGGGTACCACCGCAGTGTCAGATATCCTGCCGCCAAGCACTGGTGTACGTACACTACACTGTGTGCCGGTGTGGAGGGCACTGTAGCTAGTCACATTACTGGCCATAAGGGACTGGGTACTAGGTGGTAGGCCTCTTATTGCAACAGTCCGGCTAGGTGACCACCGCAGTGCCAGATATCCTGCCGCCAAGCACTAGTGTACGTACACCACACTGTGTGCCGGTGTGGAGGGCACTGTAGCTAGTCACATTACTGGCCATAAGGGACTGGGTACTAGGTGGTAGGCCTCTTATTGCAACAGTCCGGCTAGGTGGGTACCACCGCAGTGTCAGATATCCTGCCGCCAAGCACTAGTGTACGTACACTACACTGTGTGCCGGTGGAGGGCACCGCAGCTTAGTCAGACATTGGCAATAAGGGATCAAGTACTAGGTGGTAGGCCTTATTGTCATCAACAGTCCGGCTAGGTGGGTACCACCGCAGTGTCAGATATCCTGCCGCCAAGCACTAGTGTACGTACACTACACTGTGTGCCGGTGTGAAGGGCACTGTAGCTAGTCACATTACTGGCCATAAGGGACTGGGTACTAGGTGGTAGGCAGAGGGATTCGTCCCATTATGCTGCCCAAACAGTGTAACTCTCCGAACAATGAGTTCCCACTCATGCGCAAGTGATACTTCAGTATCGTGAGCGTAAATAGGCTACGGTAACCGCTTCCCATCAGGTGACCGTTGGCTTGTTTGCCACTCTCGTGGTTTAAAAAAACCATAGCTATCATAGACTAGAGTATAACTAACCTCTTAGCTTCCTCCGGTAGCTTTAAAAGTCATCTTAGCCTCGATTCACTGCGGTCGGTGCGGTTTAAAATTAGACTAATCGATATTTTTGAAAGCAGCTTTTGTCATGCGATTTTTCAGTTTGTAATATTGGATATTTTGTCGATAAGGGTTCATGCAATTGATAAACAGGTCAATTAAATATATATTTATTTATGTAAAATGTAATTCTCACGCTTGCTTGCACTATACATACGCCTTTGAATGTCTTCTCAGACGTATGCAGGTTTCCTCTCGATGTTTTCCTTAACCGTAAAGCTCGTGGTGTGGAATTGGTACAGTCGGGATTCGAACTTGATAATCCTTACTAATATTATGAATGAAAATGTAAGTTTGTTTGTTACGCTTTCACGTAAAAACTACTTAACTGATCAAAATAAAACTTTATACCCATATTCTTGGAGGTATTAGAAATAACATAGGATACTTTTTATTGAAAAAAAAAAAAAAATTACAAAAGTTAAAAAAGTCACGCAGACGAAGTCGCGGGCACAGCTAGTATGTACATATATGTATGTATGAATGAAAGGCTAGAGAGCTAAGGATATATTATGGAAATTGTAGGAGCGTGATGATGTGTGTGTATGTATGTATGTATGTGTGAAAGGCCAACCATTTTGTCCAAACTGATGGATGATATAAATACAGGGATCATATTGATCTAATAAAAAGCTTCTTACAAAGGAGGTATGTCCCTCAATAAAGAGGTTTACTCTTTATTGAGGGCAAACTCCGCAAAAGTAGACATGAGTCATACCAGACGGACCCAATATTAATATAATAAAAATAAAAAATATATCCTCACGCCTTCCCACAAGGCCATTACGCCATTGAATTTCTTCCCAGACGTATGCAGGTTTCCTCTCGATGTTTTCCTTCGCCGTAAAGCTCGTGGTGTGACTAATCACTGTACTTAAGTTCAGAAAAACTCATTGGTACTGTCAGGACACACAGCTAAATCACACGCAAAATAAAATAAAACAAAATGGCGCCTTCGCTCTCAATACCATCCCAACTCTCAATTTAGCCGCAACTGTAATTTTCGCGGTCACACAGACTGTCGCCCCATCCAATGGCCGCCGCTTGTAAGCAAACCCTGTTTTGATATATCGTGCTTTCTATCAGAATTTACCGTATCGTCAACTATTACATTTTTACGTCAGCCTTTAGATAACTCAACGATAATACCTACAGCCACATTACTGGCCGTAAGGACTGAGTACTAGATGGGTGGTACCCACCTAGCCGGACTGTTGCAATAAGAGGCCTGCCACTTAGTACCCAGTCCCTTATGGCCAGTAATGTGACTAGCTACAGTGCCCTACACACCGGCACACAGTGTAGTGTACGTACACTAGTGCTTGGCGGCAGGATATCTGACACTGCGGTGGTACCCACCTAGCCGGACTGTTGCAATAAGAGGCCTACCACCTAGTGCCCAGTCCCTTATGGCCAGTAATGTGACTAGCTACAGTGCCCTCCACACCGGCACACAGTGCAGTGTACGTACACTAGTGCTTGGCGGCAGGATATCTGACACTGCGGTGGTACCCACCTAGCCGGACTGTTGCAATAAGAGGCCTACCACCTAGTACCCAGTCCCTTATGGCCAGTAATGTGACTAGCTACAGCGCCCTTCACACCCGCACACAGTGTAGTGTACGTACACCAGTGCTTGGCGGCATCTGCCACTGCGGTGGTCACCTAGCCGGACTGTTGCAATAAGAGGCCTACCACCTAATACCCAGTCCCTTATGGCCAGTAATGTGACTAGCTACAGTGCCCTTCACACCGGCAGACAGTGTAGTGTACGTACACTAGTGCTTGGCGGCAGGATATCTGCCACTGCGGTGGTCACCTAGCCGGACTGTTGCAATAAGAGGCCTACCACCTAGTACCCAGTCCCTTATGGCCAGTAATGTGACTAGCTACAGTGCCCTCCACACCGGCACACAGTGTAGTGTACGTACACTAGTGCTTGGCGGCAGGATATCTGACACTGCGGTGGTACCCACCTAGCCGGACTATTGCAATAAGAGGCCTACCACCTAGTACCCAGTCCCTTATGGCCAGTAATGTGACTAGCTACAGTGCCCTCCACACCGGCGCACAGTGTAGTGTACGTACACTAGTGCTTGGCGGCAGGATATCTGACACTGCGGTGGTACCCACCTAGCCGGACTGTTGCAATAAGAGGCCTACCACCTAGTACCCAGTCCCTTATGGCCAGTAATGTGACTAGCTACAGTGCTCTTCACACCGGCACACAGTGTAGTGTACGTACACTAGTGCTTGGCGGCAGTATATAGTACAGTAAGACTCTGTTGCAGGTGCCTCCAATAGACTACCTCCGCCAAGTAACCCTGGACCTTGGAGGGGAAGGCATCCTTGGGGCGGTGGGGGAGAGGCATGTGATCAGGAGAGCACCACCAACACACACTCAGCAAGCACGGAGTACTGTACGGTCACTTATTCGGAGATTTAATGAGGTAATTTCAAGTCTATCTATATATACAAATAAATAAAGTCGGAGTGTCTGTTTGTAATAATATATATCCTCACGCCTTCCCACAAGGGTCCCCGAAGGGGTAGGCAGAGATGTATAGGTAATACCCACACACATACTTTCCGCCAGAGGTATATTAGGTGCCAACGTGACAGATGGTGAGTCCATCGCCGTTACTCAAGCACGACTATACATACGCCGTTGTATGTCTTCTCAGACGTATGCAGGTTTCCTCTCGATGTTTCCCTTCACCGTAAAGCTCGTGGTGTGCCTCACTGTAATTAAATGTAGAAAAACTCCTCAATCCAGTCGGGATTGGAACTCGCGCCGTTTGCGTGGCAGGCGGGTGCTGTGACCTCTTGGCCACGCCGCCTCCTCTCATCCTGACGTATAAGTGGTATGGTATCGCAGTGCAGGCGCAACACAGGTTTCCTCTCGATGTTTTCATTCACCCTAAATCTGGTGTGACTGATCACTGTGCTTAAGTTCTGAAAAACTCATTGGTACAATTGGAATTTCAACTTGCAACCTTTGTGTTGCAGGCAACTACTCTGACCACTCGTCAGCATGAGCTTGTAATAATTTCTTTTGGCAAAAAATTCGTGATAAAAATAAGATTAGTTAATCATCTCTGACTTTAGTTGTCTTTTATCTTATAACCTTATTAACTATAAGAGGGGATTCAATACCACAATTCTTTTAGTAGAATCTTTTGTAGCGATCGTGTGAAGTAGCGAACGAGTGTCAAATAAATTACCTCAGGTTATTTGTCCATGAACAAAGAGATCGTATCGCCTTTCTGCTTCCATTTAATGTGTGTGATATTCGAGACGTTAATTATTTATAAAGAGGCGCGGTCTGATGGCGCGTCGAGGAACAATGCTTTTACATCGATTAGCTAACGTAACGTGATTAGTCACACCACAAGCTTTACGGTGAAGGAAAACATCGAGAGGAAACCTGTGTTGCGCCTGTACTGCGATACTATACCACTTATACGTCAGGACGAGAGGAGGCGGCGTGGCCGAGAGGTCACAGCACCCGCCTGCCACGCAAATGGCGCGAGTTCCAATCCCGACTGGATTGAGGAGTTTTTCTACATTTAATTACAGTGAGGCATGAAATTTTAATTTTCACTTCCGAAAGAGATGAACAAGTGACCGAGTGTGTTATATCGGTAAATGGGCAAATTCTAGAGCAAGTGAATAAATTATATATCTAGGAAGGCAGGTTCACACGAGATGGAAAGTATGAAAAAGATATTGAAAGAAGGATAACTGCCGGTATATTAAGGTGAATGGGGCCATGTCGGTGTTGATGGCCAGCAACGGTTGCTGTCCACAGCGTGATATTTGTACCTACTTTATTGTATGAACCCTGGGTATGTCGGAGGAAGTATGAAAATAGCTGAGATGCGATATCAGCAGCGAAAAACGTGCGGAGTAACGATCTTAGATCGAATCCGGAATCAAGAGATTCGCAAATCAACAGGCGTGAATCAGGGCGAGATTGAAAAGATGAAGAAAAGCTTGCTACGCTGGTTTGGACATATAGAAAGGTTGAGTGAAGAAAGATTGACGATACAGATATACAAAGCAAAAGTGTGTGCAAGAAGAGGCAGAGGAAGGCCACGTTCCAACTACCTGGATCAAATAGATCGGACGCTCAACGGCTCGACGGGAACGTCCGTTACTCAAGCACGACTATACATACGCCTTTGAATTTCTTCTCAGACGTATGCAGGTTTCCTCTCGATGTTTTCCTTCACCGTAAAGCTCGTGGTGTGACTAATCACTGTACTTAAGTTCAGAAAAACTCATTGGTACAGTCGGGATTCGAACTTGCGACCTTTGCGTCGCAGGCAACTGCTCGAACCACTCGGCCACCACGGCTCTTTTTTTATTTACGTTCAAATGGAATTAAATGTCTTGCGGCGGCACTTGGATATTTGGTAAGAGGTACAGTCGCCATTTAATATGCTTTGAGTTTTGAAAATGACGCTAATTTTCTCAACGATCACTTCGACCCACCTTTTTAGATGGGTCGTCGTGATCGTAAGTTATGACATTATAATTGACGTTTTCGCCGCGACCACAACGACCGCGGTCGTTATGTGGACCGATTATAGGAGAATTTTGATCGTTGTGGGCGCTTAGTGGAACGCACCTTTACTGTCAATATTTTTGAAGACACACTGGCCTAACAACTGAACGCCACTCTGACAGAGTTTTGTCAATATAACGTCTCACAATCTTGTTGTCTGTCTCTTTCGCACACTCACTTTTCAGAGATTTTTTTTAAATATTACCTATTATTTTTTTATATTATATATTGCCTGAAGCCTTCCTAGAATCATGGACTGCACTGTGGACAGTAGTTCCTGAGATTAGCGCGTTCAAACAAAGAAACTCTTCACTTCAGCTTTATAATATTAGTATAGAAAAGTATAGATGTGAATTTAAGTTTGTTTCTTACACTTTCTCGTAAAAACTACTAAACCGTTCTTCATGAAACTTTGTACACATATTGGCTAAGGTATTGGGAAGAATATATTATTATAAAAAGACGTATTTTTATTGTAATTAAAAGTATCACAGTATTTTTTTATTATTTCAAGTTTATATTCATCTTTCCTTCTTTTTATTTCTTTAATTTTCTCTTTCTTTCTTTCTTATATAGTGCAGTTGATTGCATCTGCCTACCTCCTACCTTTTTTTTTTTTATACAACAAGTGTGACAAACAAGCATACGGCCCACCTGGGAAACGGTTACCGTAGCCTATTTACGCTCACGATACCGAAGTATCACTTGCGAGTTGCCACTCTGTGTTCGGAGAGTTA
>JACCPG010003267.1:0-106908 GCA_016069955.1 Drepana arcuata | reverse complement strand
TACAGTAATTAAATTTTTAAAATGCTCCAATCTTCCCCGTCGTACCCTCCAGTCAATCAATATGATAAATAGGTACGTTCTATATACCACGACTGCTGCCTTTGCCATTTTACATTGGTTGTTTTCGTGTCAAGGTACCCATTCCGCAGATACTCCTTGCTGCCTCAAAGCTCGGGGAGGTCTAGGTAGATATGATAGCTCAAGGCTACACTAATAATAATTGGAATAACTATATCATCAATATTAATATGAGGCGGGATATATCGCAAGTGGCGTGTAAGCCGAGTAGTAGTAGACAAAGCCGGCACTCTGCATCAAGGTGTGTTTCTCGAGCTTAAGTACCAACAGCTATTAGTCACACCACGAGCTTTGCGAAGAGAGGAAACAGGGAAATTGCTACTTTGGTTTCCTCCTTCTTTTCTTCTCTTTTCCTCTCTCCGCAGAAGAGACCTTTCAAACCTTCACTTTCTATTTACATATCATCACGCCGAGTCCATAACGGGGTAGGCATAGAGTATAGAGCGCCAGTTCTCTCTAGACTTACATACCTCTTTCGCTTCGTCCACATTCATCAGTCTCTTCATACATGCTCGTCGGTTTCGTGTACTCTTGACGTTCCCGTCCTTGAGCGTCCGATCGATTTGATCTAGGTAGTTGGAACGTGGTCTTCCTCTGCCTGTTCTTGCACACACTTTTGCTTTTACTTGAATTTCTTTTTAAACCTATTTAAAAGAAATTCAATGTTTGTGTTGAATTGATCTTGAGGGACAACTATAGACTCGCCCTGTATCACGTTGGCACCGAAATAGGGTAACCTAAAGCCTCGACGAGTCGAATGGCTTATGCGTTGCAAAAAGATCACAAACATTTGCTAACCTTCGGTGATTAGAGGAATAACAAAAGACAGCAATGAATTACAAAAGAAGTTGGATGAATAAAAAATAGCACTGAAGCGAATCATTTCATTTTATCTTTTTGATTTGATTTATGATTGTGATTTGCCCGAGTGGTTCCAGTAGTTGCAAGCAACGCAAATCCGAGTCCTGACACTACCAATGGGTTATTCTGTACTTAAGTACAGTGATTAGTCACACCACAAGCTTTACGGTGAAGGAAAACATCCAGAGGAAACCTGCATACGTTTGAGAAGAAATTCAAACGCGTATGTATAGCCGTGCTCGAGTAACGGCGATGGACTGGCCATCTGTCACGTTGGCATCTAAAATATATGACACATCTCTGCCTACCCCTTCGGGGACAAAAAAAACAGGAAATAAAATACACAAAATACATATTAAATGAGCTACAAAAAACCCGAAGTCCTTGAAAAACGCCAAAAGTGTCCAAAAAACATGGTGACATGTTAAAACCAGTTATTCAAAACATGTTGCGAATTCCAAGTACCTACGTTTTAGATTTGATTATACGTGATTATCTAAAACTTGATGTTATTATAAGGGGGGAGGGGATGTGCCGCGGCCATTAGGTACGCATATGACACCTTCCATGTTCAAGCGCTCTCTCTCTGTCAAACTCAAGCGTGCAAGAGAGATATACTTACTACTATATAATATAATATATCCTCACGCCTTCCCACAAGGGTCCCCGAAGGGGTAGGCAGAGGTGTATAGGTAATACCCACACACCCACTTTCCGCCAGAGGTATATTAGGTGCCTACGTGACAGATGGCGAGTCCATCGCCGTTTACTTTTACTTACTACTATATAGATTTAATTTACTTACTAGATAGATTAACTTCAAAGCCTAACTTGCCGAGTACGAATAGCCTGCTACACAGGGGTTTTAAGTTCGAATCCCGAATGTATCAATGAATTTTACTGAACAAAAGAACAGTTATAAGACAGCACTAGCTTAACGGATATATATCTTCCCGCCTTTTCACGAGGAGTAGGCAACAGTGTGCCAATGAGTTAGACGAGACACAAATTTATCCAAGCTTCCTTTCGATATTTTCCTCCTTCCCTGCAAAACTGGCGTACCTAATCACTGTAGGTACTTTAGTTCAGAAAAACTCATTAGTACAATCGGGATTCGGACCTCTATGTCGCAGACGCCGAACCGGAGTTTTCATAATATAACTTTTGTAATGATTGAAGGAAACCAGAGGCAAGGTCAAGCTGGATGCGATCATTGTGAACATATCATCATTATTATGATAATGATCGCGAATTCATTTGATTTTATTACATGTAGGAAAATCCCAGATGAAGAGAAATACTCAATGTAAGGCGCTAACATTAATTATATTATAATATACACCTAGCTATAGTCCGCGCGCAACTAGTTGGCCGCGCCTTACGTATGTGAGCGGTGAGACTGAGGGGCGGGGCGCTTGACATATCTCAGTATAGACGCAAATGGATTTCAATTAGCAAGATGAATTCGCCGATGAATAAATAGGTGAAAAGCCGTGGTGGCCGAGTGGTTCGAGTAGTTGCCTGCGACACAAAGATTGCAAGCTCGAAGCCTGACTGTACTAATGAGTTTTTCTGAACTTAAGTACAGTGATTAGTCACAGTACAGGGGCTTCACGGTGAAGGAAAAAAATCGAGAGGAAAGCTGTATACATCAGAACTCATCATACAGAAATCTAACTTACTATCCCTGGATCCATGAAAATTTACACAAATTCACCAAAAACGGGAACGGGAATGAGACTAACGAACGGAATGATATTTATATAGGCATACTAGTTGGAATAGAAGATATAAGAAAAAGTGTCATGGAATATTAATCTTTGAATTTCTTATTTGAAGCCGTGCCAAGTGGTGGGGCCGCAAAGATTACAAGTAAGGAACCTTGACTCTTCCAATTACTCTTTCTCAGCTTAAGTACAGTGATTTATCACACCGCTTAACTGAGGAACAATCGTAAGGAAACCTATATCAGCCAGGGGAACGTATAACGCAAGCCAAAATGCTCTGTTATTACAATTTGAGTACACACAGCGTAGATAGATATCATGCAATAGGGCAATATCAATATTGGTCAGTGCAGTCGACTCAAGGTGAACTTCTGCCTATGTACATATATATATATAGTGTTTGTCTAGGCAGCATCAAACTGCACTTAATATCAAGCTGCTTACAATAAAAGCCGTGGTGGCCGACTCATTTAAGAAGATACCTGCAAAGTCACGATTGCAGGTTCATAGCCCACTCACTACATTTTTTTCTGATCTGGAGTACAGACAGTGCAGTACGTACAGTTTATGGTGAATTAAATCACCGTGAAGAAACCAGTAATCGTTTGAGCCGTTTAAATAACTGGCTGGCGATCTTGTCATCTGTCCCGTCATACACACATATCATCACGTCGCGTCCCTAACGGGGTAGGCAAAGAGAGTAGAGAGCAATTCTCTCTAGATAAAATTTAAACCTTCTGCTTCTGTTCTTCTTCCATAAAGCTTCTGAGAAATTACTAAAATCTAAAATATATAAACGTCTTGAATTCTGATCGTCAATCACCTTTTAGCACATATCATTGCTATATTGATGGTAAACATTTTTGGACGCAGATGTGGCACATGTGTGATGTTGCATCAACTTGTTTACCTTACCTGTCGCCATAGAGTAACTAAATCATTGTTGATGTGACAATTTGATATGTACACTAGAAGTGCAACGAATATTATGCAAAGGCCAGCGGGTCAGTACACTTTAATTCATGCCAACCCCGGACCCATATGGGTTAGCACACATGCCCCGAGCGGCAAATTCTGAGGGTATCTCAAAGATTGGTAAATGACCACAGAATCCTACTTTATTTCGAAATAGACTTGATACGGATAGAGCAGCGCTAGACCCGCCGTTGTAGCGTTCTGATGGCTGATGGCTAATGATGATGATAAAGGCAAAATATACGCGGGGGCGGGGGCGGAATTATTCCGTTTTTGACCCGCCTTGAAATACTTCTAGATCCAGGTCTACTCCCTACACATTGTCACCAAGTAGGTCAATGTCATTCTCAATAGGAATATGCACACATATTTCCTTATGAAACCTACCTGGTTTCCTCACAATGTTTTCCGTAAAGCTCGCGATATGACTAATTAAGTACTGTACTTAAGTTCAGTAAAACTCATGGGTACAGATATTCGAACTTATATTCTTTCCATTGCAGACGATTACTCGAACCACTCGGCCTCCACGGCTCTACAAAACTAAATATAAAACCAAAGGTAAATTAATGTTTAACGTAGGTATCCCGACAGCCGCCATGTTTTGAGATGAGTTGAAAAAAGTCTACACAATCACAGTATAAAAACGCGATTGCTTCACAATAACATGAAAAAACTAAACATACATTTTAATTCGCAGAACTCATGGCATTTTTGCAATAAGACAATTAAATTCATGCTTAGCCTACCAAGAACTGTTTAAAATATCGCTAGGTTATTGGCTTTTTAACGTCAGCGCATAAATATTTGAAAACGTCTCAGATAAAATATGACATAGGCAGAGGTGTATGGCGAGTCCATCGCCGTTACTCCAGCACGACTATACATACGCCTTTGAATTTCTTTTCAGACGTATGCAGGTTTCCTCTCGATGTTTTCCTTCACCGTAAAGCTCGTGGTGTGACTAATCACTGTACAGGAGATTTGTTATATAAAAATATTTACGCCAAAGTGCGCCAAAGTAACAAGTTTGACATTTGTAAAAATGAATGACATTTAATACCATTTTCAGCCCGCTTGGGGCGCTGTATCTCCCAAGCTTAAATTTTTCACCTACGCGTTACCAATATTAGTAAATTATAAAATTCGTCAACACGTTTAATACATTTCATAAATAGGTGTCTGTATTTTCTGTACTAAACCAGTAAGATTGCAAAGACACTTGCAGGAATCATTCTAGACCATTCTTGAAGAACTCCACGCAAGCTCATTCCTGAGCGTATTATAATAATATTAATTTTAGTGTGATCCATACAACAAAAACTAACAACATGTTACAGCTCGCACACTAAGTAATTTTTAAACCTACTTCTTATACTTAAATTCGCAAAAAGCCTACGCTCCAAAGCGATTAACAATAATAAAAATAATGAAACATTACCTGTCGAATATGCGCTCGTGCTCATTCGAAACTGGTTTAGTTCAATGACGTTAGGTATACATCAGACGAACGTGGCATTATGTTTAGGTAATCCTACCTTTGGACTAGAGTAGGTTAATGAGCAGGTCATTAAAAAAAACAATTTAAACCAAAAAGAATTAAAAGACACGTATATAAACTATGGCACTATTAAGTGACTGATCTACTTAACTTAGCATCTAGTAAAGTCTATAATAGAGTAGTCTATGGATTGACATGTTATATACTAGACGTTCTCGTGACTTCATCCACGTCGAAGTTACCTATTCACCGTAAAGCCATAAGGGTCTCCGAAAGGGTAGGCAGAAGTGTATAGATATCTGTCACCCAACGTGACAGATAGCGAGTTCGTCGCCGTTTGAATTGCTTCTCAAACGTATGCAGGTTTCCTCGCGATGTTTTACTTCACCGTAATAATAACAATAATAAGTCTTTATTTACTCACAAAGGATTTCTTATACTTAGTTCACCAGATTAGACCAGGGTCTCCTTTTAAGCAAGGCAATCCAAGCAATCCAACACATTGCATCTCGGGACACATTACGACAATTCTCCACTTAGCATTGACAATGGAATAAAATCTCGTTAATTTGTATACACAAATAAATTAGTGGCGATTAAGATCTTGAAACGATAACAAGTCTTTGAGATAAAATAATTTTAGATCCCGAGGCCAAGGCCTGCATGGGATTGTTCCGCCTTCAAGATTGTTCTTTAGATATGAACATCTTAAATTATGAGGGAGATGAATCTACACTTATATTATAAAGAGCCGGTCTGTTTGTTTGAGCGCGGTTAACTTGACAACTGTACGGTTGACAATACTGACAACTAATCCGATAGAAAAAGTGCCGTACATTATACGGTTGACAATACTGAACTAGGATAATATAAATAATAATAAATAAATAAATACCTGGGACAATTCCACACAAATTGACCTAGTCCCAAATTAAGCAAAGCTTGTGTTATGGTAACTAGACAACGATATATTTACTTATATAGATAGATATATACTTAAATACATAGGACATCCAAGACTGAGGTACACATATTCGTGTTCATCACACAAATATCTGCCCTCAGCGGGATTCGAACCCTGGGACCTCAAGTTTCGCAGTCAGGAGCTCTAACCACTAGACTAGACGGTCTTCAAATACTCGGCGTAGATACACCTACCTAATAATTAAGCTAGCTTGTTCAACATTTATACTTCACAATACGTTGAAGGACACACTCTTCCTCAAAGGTATCTTTAGCCTCAGACAAGCAGAACACTATTCAAAAGAACTGCCATTCGACGGCTATTCTCTGTGAGTTGGTAGCACTGCCCCAATTGGCCAACTGCAATCGCGAATTCTCCTGATTGGAGGAAGCGCAGATGCTAGCGAATGTTCATTGGTTCTCTCTCATCTGTCGTATTGGAAGTGGTACTGTCAATTACGACAGTTAACACCAGCAGCGCAGTTATCAAGTGTGGATTATTACCTTGTAAGTACGTCTAATAACGATTAAATGGTTCACGATTTGGTTTTACCAGAGATAAAAAAGCATGGGTGCTTCTCAAATGTACGAAGTACAAACACGTTTAATAATAACATGTTGATAAAAAGTTATGTTTTAAGATTCCGACGGCGTATAGCTAATAAGACAGTCACAAAAAGTAAGGACGGCAATTATACGAACTTAGATTAGTTCGTTGGTACGCATTCTATTCAAGTACCTTGTCGGTGACGACAATAACAACGAACGCGTCATTCAAGATTACAGGGAAGCACATCGGATAGTTTGGCATTGCCATCCTGCTTGGCATCCTGCTTTGACACCACTGCTAGCAGTCTTGGCACGCTCCTACATTACCATTGACTGGTAATTTACATAAATATAATTATGCCAGGTCCCTAACGGGGTAGGCAGACAGAATATAGCGCCAGTTCTCTCTAGAATTGCATACCTCTTTCGCTTCGTCCACATTCATCAGTCTCTTCATACATACTCATCGATTTCGAGTACTCTTAACATTCCCGTCCTTGAGCGTCCGATCGATTTGATCCAGTTAGTTGGAACGTGGCCTTCCTCTGCCTCTTCTTGCACACACTTTTGCTTTGTATATCTGTTTCGTCAATCTTTCTTCACTCATCCTTTCTGTGTGACCAAACCAACGTAACATGCCTTTCTTCATCTTTACAATCACGCCCTCATTCACGCCAGTTGATTTGCGAATCTCTTCATTGCGGATTCGATCTAATATCGTTGCGCCGCACATTTTTCTGACTGCATTCAAACTATTTTCTGGTAATTTTGTAGGTCTAATAATCGTCGTAATATCTTTGTCTGCTAGGAGGGCGAGTTTAGTCTTTGATATTTGGGTAGTGTTCTGCTCCTATAAGGCTTTTAGAACCTTACAAGGATTATCTGTTTCTGTACTAGCAGAGATGGGACAACACCCAATAAAAGTTGCCAACGCGCGAAGTATCTTTGGAATTGCTTGAGACATAAGGCGGATATCGAGGCTGACCTATGCGTATGTGTTTGGTTAGTAGTAAAAAAAATATGTTTCATTTTAAAATACTCACAGCTTATTTTCGTCCATTACTCCGACGGAAGCGACAACAATATAATATGTAATGGTGCGTAATTCTACTTAATGCACACTTAAGTGGTACAGTCGGTGGGAAAAGTGTTTGTATGTACTTGGCGAAGAATATATTTTAGAGGTATATAAAAGTCAAAAAAATATTGAAAACATATAGCTTTGTTATAGCAATGTAAAGCAACAAAAATATTTCAATTTTGAATCCCGACTGTACCAATGAGTTTTTCTGAACTTAAGTATAATGATTGGTCACACAACGAGCTTTATGGTGAAGGAAAACATCGAGAGGAAACCTGAAATTCAAGGGCGTATGTATAGTCGTATTTGAGTAACGGTGATGGACTTGCAATCTATCACGTTGGCACCTAAAGAAGAAGAACAGGTGCTCTTCTTCTTTAGGTTTTCCTCGCGATGTAAGTTCAGAAAAACTCATTGGTACAGTCGCGATTCGAATTTGCGATCTTTGTGTCGCGGGCAACTACTCGAAACGCTCGGCCACCACGGCTTTTGTAATTTAATAATATAGAGAATGTTAACGATAGGTTCTGTACGTTGTAAAATAATTACGTTACTTCCCGACCATGCCGCGATTCGCATAAAATCTTCCAAGCTCGGCCACAAATGTTTCCAATCGCTTCTTCGCGGATTATAACGTGTTTACGAGTCACGGCAATTCACTCATTTACCACGAGCGCACGATGGCATACGTCCGCAGTCAGTATACTACAACACTGCATAGCACTTAATAAGGAAATGAACAGACTCTTACAATACGCAAAGCCGTTGTGGCTGAGTGGTTCGAGTAGTTGCCTGTAACACAAATATTGCAAATTTGAATCTCGACTTTACCAATGATAAAAATTCTACTTTAGATACGTACGCCTTTGAGTTTTCTTTATATTTATTTTTTCTGCTTTTTTAAATATATGTTACATTATATATTTTATATTATAATTAAGTATGTACGTGCATGAGTAACATCTGTCATGTAGGCACCAAAAATATATCTCTGGCGGAACGTAGGTGTGTGGGTGCTAATAATGTTATTAGGACAACATTGCACGCGACTGTAGTTTAAGAAAATAGTAAACAGAAGTTTTCCTAGTAAACCTGAGTAGTGCACGTCAATCGTGCTCAATGCTCAATTGCTCACGTAATTAGCGGCAGTTATCTAAGCCACAGTACACAAACACAGGCAGACATTCAATTCACTAAAACACGCAGAGCCTGTCACGAAGATTGTGGCTGCGAAATGTATTCTGCGCTATAAATTATAGAGGTTTACTGCGCTTTCAATTATTTGAGTCGAGGTGGGTGAATGGTTTAAATAGCTATAGTAGGGGAGCCCACGATGCTAAATGGGGATTTACTAGAGTGTCATAGACCTATTGAGTTGCAAAACTTATACATAATAATATTATATAGATAATAAGAAGAAAAAAATGTTATATGATATATGGGGAAAGCGGCTATAGATTTTTAAATATGTAAGAAAATAAATTATTCGAGCGCGTCAGATTTTCTAAGGGGGTGTTAAGTACACCAAAAAAAAAGCTTTCGTTCTGACGACTGACGATCTGACGAATTCGATGTGTAGCAAAAAAAAATCGCCATTTTGAATTTTGACATACTCAAGCGTGTCAGATTAAGGTAGGGTGAGTTAGTTACATCCTAAAAAGCGTATATTCCACGTATAATCTTACAATTTGAGAGTGACGTAAAAAAAGGGGAGGGCAGCAAAGATCTGATCCTGTATCCTTCACGGGCGGCCTTATATATGGGGCTCAAGTTTGGTGGAGGTAGTTAACCAGGTACAAGGTATCCCCCTGTATATTAATCTGCCGCGCTTTAGTAAATCCCGAAATCCCCGCTTGGGCTCCCCTACTACTACGTGAAGAAAATGCAAGTTGACAAGTGGAGTCACAGAAAAGGCATAGCGTTTTTTTCCATCAGAAAAAAATACTGTACGGAAAGAAAAATATATTTTACATTGTCAGGACCTTATGCTGGAATAAAAACTCATGCCTATTGCATGACAAGGAACCTGTGGTATACCAGAAGAAAATCTACATGAACGAGCAAAGCTGCGGGCAAAAGCTATATAGGTATACATTGTGAGTTTTAAGAGTTCGCATACAATATAATTATCGTATGTTCACATATATAAATGATAGTTTGTGGATCGAATTTGACACAGAGATAGACTAGCTGGGTTTTATTGCAAAGAAAAAACAGATAAATAATTTACCAACGAAATTAATTTTCTCGCCTTGAAGTCGCAGGACATAACTGGTGTACAATTTACGTGCTAAGTCGACAATACGCGAGCGATGTCTCTGGTGCCGCAAGCATCAAAAGGCGGCGATAAGAGCTAAACTTGAGGTACAGAGTGGTACAAGAATTAAACCATATTTTTATAATATTACGCTTGTTAGAATAAATTAATGATGAATTAAGTAAATCAGTAACCCACAACGAGGTCAGATGGCCTTCAAAATGAGATGCAGAATATAATGTTATGTAACACGTGTGTCGAAACTTGACCGACCAGCGACACAGAGTTTATGCAAAAGTTGTATAGATTTTAGCGTTTTAAGATCAAGGTTTGAAAGTTTAGTCAAGGGCGGAACATTGGCCTACTTAGGAGCGAGTATGTCTGCTACTAGCATTCCGTCGAGAAGATGCCAGTGATAATGGCTAGTACCAATATACCTCCACGCCTTCCCACAACAACACCCTGTTATGTAGAACATATATGTGACGACAGTCTCGTCTAGCTCGTCCTTTAACACTCATTGAGGTCGCGGGTTCGGTTCCCTAACGTGACAGATTGCGAGTCCAACACAGTCTCTTGAGCATGACTATACCAACATACTGCGTTGAATTATCAAACGTTTCAAACAGCAATGGATCTTTCAAAAGATACCACGAATATATTTCGTGAGCAAGTTTTCCTCCCAAGCCAATATTAATTATGAAGAATATTTGTTGTCTATATCCCAAACAAGTTTCAAAGATATTTTCGGATGAGCAATAATATTAAATCGTAAGTTTTATGGGTTATTTTTCTTATAAAATCACAGCGGGAAGAACATAATAGAAAACAACCATAATAAAGTTCGCCTGCAACCAACAGCAAAGTGGCCTAACCCAGATAATACATTGAGGTAATGTCTGTTTAATGACTCGATAACAATAGATGCTGTTGCAATTATTTCATCTTTGAACGCAACAAACTCATCTGCAAGCGCATATAAATGCACTTACCTGGATTTACTGAGGTGCAAAAAGTTTTCTTTAACGAGGTATTGTAAACCGTATATCTGTTTGATAATTTCCACGTAATGTTTCTACAAATACGGCTTGAGTACCTTCTGTAGTCCAATACAAAACATAGCACCAATACTGCACACACATCCTTACTAATATTATAAATGTGAATGTAAGTTTGTTTGTTACGCTTTCACGTAAAAACTACTTAACCGATCGTCATAAAACTTTGTACACATGTTCTTGGAGGTATTAGAAGTAACATGGGATACTTTTCGTTGAAAAAAAAAGTTTTTTTTTTACGAAAGGTAAAAAAGCTGTCTACGCCGACGAAGTCGCGGGCACAGCTAGTAATTATCATATTTTGATTTGCACTGGTAACGGTAAGCATCAAGCTGAGTCCCTAAGATAGACAGAGAGTATAGAGAGCCAGTTCTCTCTAGACTTACATACGCTTTGTCCACGTTCATCAATCTTTTCATACTCGTCGTTTTTGCGTACTCTTGACGTTATGTAAAAACATAAAATCTTTATATGATTTTTATTAATAAACATATATCTCCACATCCCACAAGGGTTCCCGAAGGTCTAGGCAGAGGTGTGTAGGTAGCAACCCCACACCCATTTTCTGCAAGAGATATATTTTAGGTGCCAACGTGATAGAGTCCATCGCAGTTACTCAATCACGATTAAACTTACGTCTTCGAATTTCTTCTCAAACGTATGCAGGTTTCCTCTCGATGTTTTCCTTCACAGTAAAGCTCGTAGTGTGACTAATCACTTCACTGTACTTAAGTTACAGAAAGGCTCATTGGTACAGTCGGGATTCGAACTATATATGCGATAGTATTCATATGTTTGTTACGTATACGTGTTGTTATAATACTATCGCATATATAGTTCGAATCCCGACTGTACCAATGAGCCTTTCTGTAACTTAAGTACAGTGAAGTGATTAGTCACACTACGAGCTTTACTGTGAAGGAAAATATCGAGAGGAAACCTGCATACGTTTGAGAAGAAATTCGAAGGCGTATGTATAGTCGTGCTTGAGTAATGGCGATCTGTCACGTTGTCACCTAATATACCTTTGGCGGAAAGTAGGTGTGTGGGTATTACCTATACACATATGCCTACCCCTTCGGGGACCCTAGTGGGAAGGCGTGAGGATATGAGAAATAGAGAAAAAGGAGAAGAGACAATTGTTACAGGATAATATAATACCGCGAGTAAAGTAAGTAAGTAAAGGAGTGTTTAATAATTTTAGTAAATGTAGCTTTGTTTTTGTCACAATCACACGCAAACCGATAGTGCGAATGGAGTCGCGTGACGAAAACATTGCTCAAGTTACAGCAACTTGGTTCACACGTACAGATAGTGCCATCCACGAAGACGCGCCCCACCAACTTCTAGTTGAGGGGGTCGCGGGATGCGGAGAGTATGGCCAGACTCTATTAATTATAGTGATAGGTAATCAGTGTATACCGATAATAACCAAACATTAGTAGAAGGTTGCACACTTACACTGTAAACTATTAGGAAGAATAATGGGGCGCGTCTTCGTGGATGGCACTATCTACAGTAATGTGGGATATTTCTCATGCATTCCCACAATGGTCCCGAAGGGGAAGGCAGAGGTATAACAACACCTTCTTTTCGCCGCAGATTTTAGGTGCCAACGTGACAGAGGGCGAGTCCATTGTCGTTGCTCAAGCACGAGTATACCAACATACGTCTTTGATTTTCTTCTCAAACGTAACAGCTGCTTCTGCCGATGTTTTCCTTCACCTTAAAGCTCGTGGTGCGACTAAGATATCACTGTTCAGAAAGTTCAGAAAAACTTATTGGTACAGTCGAGATTCGAGTTGCGAGCGACTCGAAAAACTCGCCCTCTACGATCCGGATCAAATACCAACTATTTGTTATACCGGTTGCATATTTTAAAATTAACCGGTTTTTCGATGAAAAAAACCATGGTTCTTACATCTGGTTTATTGCGATTCAAACTTGTCTATGTGTCATATAATAAAACAAACTCTAGTAATAATATTTTGAATGAAAAAATCTAGCACATTTATATATTGAAAAGAGATGAAGTCATAATTTTATTGCGTTTTGTTGGTTTTTTCATTAAGTTCTGCGTATTTTTCATTATTGAGTTCGATTCTGGTTGTTACCAGATTCGATGTTGGATGCTGGTTGAAAAAAAAAATTAACATATCGATTCAAAATTGCTATTGACCTTTTGAATTTCGAATAATTCCAATAAAAAATAAACTGTTAGTAAAACAATTTGTTGGGTTCGATCACCTTTTTAGTGCACGTGAACCTATTTTAATACGCTTTTATTAGCTTGAGACGTATGTATGTTAGTATGTAACGGAATCTTTGAACATGATTTTAACCCCCTTCCAAACGTCGGATTGACTCGAAATTTGGCATACTTATTAAGGACCGATGACAATTCAATATTTTTTACATTTTGACCCGTTATTCTTACTAGGATAATCAGGATCAGCGATTTTTTTATATTAATTTTTGCACTGCTAAGCAAAGGTGCTGATGCTGATTCGAAAGATAAACTTGATAATACGCTACGTAATAATCGTTAAAATAATCGCTAAAATATAATCAATCATTCTAATCATTTTCTATTTTTTAGTTGGATTTTCTATAAAAAGTGTATTTTTTAGTTTTTTTAAACTATTATTTTTATTTTTATTGACGTTGGCAACACTGACAAACCAGAACCATGACTCAATTACCAATCCAAACCTCATTTATGAGCTTAGGACCCCATAACTCATCAGCGCAAGTGACCTTTGGAAATTTATTAACGCTTTAAAACGTTAAACGGAAATTAGTGTATACCTAATCTTGATATGACGTTAATGTTTTTTGTGTTGTTCAACCGGTCAGAGGCAGGTCCAAAAGACCTCTAGCCAAGCTCTTTTTGCATGCTAAGCAACGTAGTTAAAGGCCGCGTGGTGGATTTAAAATACTACAGGCTCGGTGAAGAGAGATCACTTAAGTGACATGAGATGTCGGCATGTCTGGAGTATTCTTTAATATATTTTCTTTTGTGTTGTGTTTATAATCTACATATTGTGTACTGTATATATCGTGTATAATGTGGACGAAGCGAAAGAGGTATGCAAGTCTAGAGAGAAATGGCGCTCACTCTGCCTACCCCGCTAGGGACTTGGCGTGATGATATGTATGTATGTATATATCGTGTACTGCATTTAGAGTAATTGGCTACTGGCCGTTCTAATGTTTATTCAAATAAATAAATAATCAAACTCATTTTGTCTTTAATAGCACAAAGTATTCGAAGGTTCTTTGACTTTCAGTCTACAGGTTGTCATGACAATCATAGTTTCCAAGATCACGTGACACATTAATCACTGCAAATGACACGGATGCGGTCTACTCTCGGTTACTTATTAACGGAATCTAGTCGATCTGAAAGATCTAGTTTCTGAATCATGCCCGACGATATCTAGTGAAGGTGCAAGGATAATCAATTTTAATATTCCATCTTTTTTGAAATTCATGACATTGAACATTTTGTCAAACGTAACGTAGATATTTCATCGTGTCGACTAAAAGACTTGTATCCGAGTAATGAATATAATTTAATAAAGAAAATAATACAGCATATTTCACAGGGAAGTGATAATGTGTTTTTATAAGCGACTGTTGAATAAAATACGGAAACAAAGGCTTTATGCCTATCCTGAGTTCTCAGACAATAACTATCATAATGTTTGGTTAAATCTCAAGTACCTTGTCAGATTATATCAACGCTTGTCTGATGCTGTAATGTAAGAGGAAGTTGAGTAAATAATGATACATATTTTGTGTGTCACCCACATACCTAAATCACGGCGAGATCCTAACGGGGTAGGCAACTAGAGCAACTTAACGTTCGTACGTACGAACGCCAGTTCTCTTACAGAACTCTCTCGCTCTATCCACATTCATATTTTTTTTGTATTCTTCATTTGTAGGAGAGAGAGCTGGACTAGACTGATGGATATGTTTAGAGCGAACTGGCGATCTACTCTCTCTGGCTACCATGTGAGGAACTCAAAGTGATGATATGTATGTATGTACCTATGTATTTGTCGCAGATTCAAATAAATTGCCATTTAAATGTCATTGCTGTCGGACATGTTCATTTTATTTTAATCAGTCAGTGTGCACAATAGGCACCGGGTCTGTCCCGGGTCCCGAGAGCAAGAGTTTTGACAACCGCTCACACGCACCACTGACAGGTACATTGACATTGGCTTTTGACAGCTAATGGCATATAAGACGTCAATCATTTGCTGCGTTGACATTCCAGTGACGTTGTAAACCCGCGTAAATTAATTATCTCTAAAATATGTATGAAGACTAAAATCTTAGTATTAAAATCTTAATAGTAGTAATAAAGTAGAGCTTGCGCGCCCCACTACTTATTTAGTTGATTTTGATGTGCGAGTGCAAATATGAATTACGGCACTTCATCTGTGTGGGAGCGCCGACTGTTCCGTGAAGTACGGATCTGTATGCAAACATTGTGGTCCACTAGTCGCATGATAAATCCGAAAATGATCCCTGTATGGAGTACCGCTGGCTCATTGTATGGAAGTAGTTACGTATGCAGGTTTCCTCTCGATGTTTTCCTTCACTGTAAAGCTCGTAGTTTGTTTAATCACTGTACTTAAGTTCAGAAAAACACAGTGTATCTTGAACCACTCGGCCACAACGGCTCTTGATACTAATATAGGAACATAGATGTAATGATGTATAATATAGGTATGTACATGATAGTACGTGCGCATGTGACGTATTCACTCACGTTTAGGACTTTGGCTCTGTAAACAACGTCTGTTGCAAATGTCCGCTTGTACAAGTCAAGTGTGCGAATGCTCGTATCTGGTTGCCTATTGTTGCACTTTTTACACACACATTGCACTTTGGCAATTATCCTCACTAATATTATAAATGTGAATGTAAGTTTGTTTGTTACGCTTTCACGTCAAAACTACTTAACCAATCATCATGAAACTTTGTACACATATTCTTGGAGGTATAAGATATAACATAGGATACTTTTAATAGTATTTTTTTACCAAAGATAAAAAAGTCACGCCGACGAAGTCGCGGGTACAGCTAGTTAATGATAAAAACGATACATTGTCAGGTAACGTAATATCAACTTGCATGAAATTAGGACGCAGATTAGTAGCTGTATGTTTTTATTTGCGTTAAATTATATAATTGCTGCTATATATATATATATATATAATATATCCTCACGCCTTCCCACAAGGGCCCCCGAAGGCGTAGGCAGAGGTGTACAGGTAATACCCACACACCCACTTTCCGCCAGAGGTATATTAGGTGCCAACGTGACAGATGGCGAGTCCATCGCCGTTACTCCAGCACGACTATATATTTGTATATATATATGTGTATATACAAAAACGTTATTCTTGAATCACTCTATCTACCTATATAAAGAACATTGAGATCCATTGCGTAGTTTAAAGGATCTAAGCAGCGACTTTGTTTTAAACCATACTATATAAAGAGTTAGCTACTCTCCCCGACTGTGGGTGTGAAATTAAAGAAAACGGTTCAAGTTAGACTATATTTTTTTAGGATATGTTGGAAACCAGATCTAAGCCGTTCAGTATTATTTTAGCTTGACACGTAAACCAACGTGTTGGAAGATTTACTATGTAATACGCCCGTATGGGTTTATTCGTGCGTTAGCATTCGATAGGTCTTTTAGCCGCTCCTAGCTAAAACCGTTCCTACTTCTTCGTGTAAAAGCGGCAAGTGCAGTTTAGTCAGACCTACTTTTACGCTAATTAAATAAGTTTCGACATTAAAGAAAGGAAACTACGCGTATATATATAGGTATATATTATTGTAGGTATTTCAATTCGTTGTTTTTCAAATGCAAAGGTTAACTTCTGAGCCTCAATGCTATATCAATGAAGGTCGTAGAACATTGAAAAAAGATTTTTTTAATTTACACACTTTATGAATATGTATAATTGTCAGACACGTTTTATAGCGAGTCTTAACAGTAATGACAGTCGAGAATAAATAAATAGATAATAAATAAACACAAGACAAGGCAAAACATAGAGGAATAGTAAATTAATTATATACCTAGGGCTTGAGAGTGCAGGCTTAAAAGCTAGTAGTCCATGGCAGTCCCTGTCACATCACAAGTTTACATTGAAAGAAAACATATAAAGTTTAAGACTAAATTAAAACAAGTATAGAACTTGCTGTCACTTTGACAACTTAGATTTGTCAATATATGGGTCTTGTTACACTCCTACACCATCCGGGGACCCTTGAAAAAAAGGCGGACAGATAAATAATTTCTAATATGTTTGGGACTCAAAGCCTTGTATCAATGTACCCATAACAAATGACATAAAAACACGAGTTCACGACACCTAAATAAAAGAAGTTAGTACGTCATCTCAGAATACAGAAAGAACCAGAAGCCGTGAACGCGCCCAATACTGAAGCTGGCTCTCTATTATCTCTGCCTTCCCCGTTAGGGACTCGGCATGATGATATGTACTTATATGTAATATGTAGAATACTCCAAGATTTATGAGCAGGCATTAATTATTATACTGTAATATATAATATATATATATATATCTACATTTTCATATGAAATTCATTGTAATTGTAATTCGAGAACTGGTCTTAATAGGCCT
The DNA here is from genome assembly GCA_016069955.1 of Drepana arcuata. Lineage (NCBI taxonomy): Eukaryota > Metazoa > Arthropoda > Insecta > Lepidoptera > Drepanidae > Drepana > Drepana arcuata. The sequence goes on along the minus strand of JACCPG010003267.1, from coordinate 89,178 downwards.
AAAGTTCGAGTAGGATCACGAAAGCCTGTTGTCTTTTATTTTGCGATGTTTCAAGGACAACATTCCCAAAACCAGTATGTGTCCAACCAGATTATATCAGGTTTAATCACATTTAAATATTATATTGTACTATACACAGGTACCATATATCGAGGATATATATCTATATATATATATCTATATATACATATAATAAAAATGTAACGGATCGCTGTCTGTACATGGAAGATATATGAGAAAAAATGTGATAGGGACCTTTTTCAACGCAAATAGCATCCAAAACACTGATTGTTAGAACTTTTGTCTGTTTGTCTGTTTGTCTGTGCGTTTGTGCACGCTAACCTCAGAAACGGCTTATCCGATTTAGATATGGTTTTTCAATAATATATTGTGGTAAGAAGTAAATCAAAATGTATATCCAAAAAATGCTGCCCAAAGTCACTTTTCCACGCGGACGAAGTCGCGGGCACAGCTAGTTTATTTAATATATTCTTCTGAACTTCTAAGCGGTTGGTTATTTTGTAAGTTGAAGTGGATTCAAGAACGGTTTAGATATAAAATTGGAGCCGATAGATGGCGCTGCGATCGTGTACGAAAATATTGGAAGCTAACATTATAAATGCGAAAGTTTTGTCTGTTCCTCTTTCACGAAAAACTACGGAACTTAATATCCTGAAATTCGGCATAGATGTACCTACATTATTACCTAGACTAACACCTAGTATATGTTTCACTGCTGAAAACTCTCGCGGGAGAAACCGCGGGGATGGCTAGTTAGGTATAGTTAAATACTTAACTTATGCAGGTTCTCACACGTCTATTTCCAACTTAGGTTTCTCACAATGTGACATTGTTTCTCAACAGTAAAGCATGGACCAAAGAAATGAAACCTTGATTAAGTCGATACGCCGTAGCCGAGTGGTTTGACTATTCACGGTATCAAGATCGCAGGTTCGCACCCCAGCGGTCTGCACTCAGCACCAATGAGTGAAGGAAAACATCGAGAGGAAACCTGCATACGTCTGAGAAGTAATTCAAAGGCGTATGTATAGTCGTGCTTGAGTAACGGCGATGGACTCGCCATCTGTCACGTTGGCACCTAATATACCTCTGGCGGAAAGTGAGTGTGTGGGTATTACCTGTATTACCTATACACCTCTGCCTACCCCTTCGGGGACCCTTGTGGGAAGGCGTGAGGATATATTATATAATTCGACATACCACGAGCGGTAAGGTGAGTAAACACATTATGATGTTGTACACACGTGATTCAATAAAAAAGTGCGACGGACTCACCATCTCACGTTGGCACCTAAATATGCCATATAGTAATAAATATGGCGAAAAAAGTGGTAGCACTTTTGCCTAATCTTTCGGGACTACTTTGGGGGATGGGGTGAAATTATATTTGTTTAGTACCGAGAAGGTGCTTGGTTGAACTGTATGTGAAACACTTAAATGTAAAATAAAACCAATAGTATTTCTGATCTGAGCCGGTATAATGAATAAATAAACGCCGTCTACCACAATGTTCTATGTGAAGCTTCCTATAGCGCGTTATACAGTGAAACGTAGCGACATCTAGTGGTGGTAGCGTGTAACTTAATATTAATTGTGTTATAAACAATTTGGTATGGGTTGCGTGAACAATATTATTATTAAAGAAGACGATCATTACTTCTAATTTTCTATTATACTTACGTACTTTACATTATGGAATGATTACTTTAACAGTGTCTTTTAACGAGAGCTGGTAGTTTGCTTGGGTTGTTTAGCTCATACCCTTGATCCCTTCGTATGTGTATAATATTACAATAGGTAAGTCACTCTGTCTGTATCTTAGTTAAGTTGACGTACTTAGACCTAGTCTAGACCCGGCTAGACCAATTTTATCGTATTTTGATATCAAGATAAACGCAAACGACCTCGGAGGCAGCTTTTTGGTAGCGAAAATAAAATGAATATATCCAGCAAGTTATGGTTTTTAACCTCAAAAAAAGGTTAAGTTTAGGCAGAGGCTTAACACAACACTGTGTTTTCCTGAGAAGGTAATATATTTAGGTGTCAACATGTCCATCGCGATTGTTAAGTACTAACCTACATGCGTAATTGATTTTTTTCTGCATTGAATATAGACCGTATTGATAACCTCCTTTTTTTAGTCGAATAAAATAAACGTGCTTCAGTAACGGCGACGGACTCGCCATCTGTCACAATAGCACCTAAAATATATCTCTGGGGAAAAGTGGGTATGTAGGTACTACCTATACACTTCTGCTTACCCCTTCGGGGACCCTTGTGGGAGCGCGTGAGGATTAAAAATATCCTTACACGACTCGTAAGTCGAAGAATTCTGTGTTCAGTCGATTTAAGGAACAAATTTATTCGGATTTAATAATACTAGATTTTATGTTCGGATACGATCGATTTCAGTAATAACTCGCGAAAATGCACGAACGAAATATAAATATAATAATAAAATACTTGAAACTTGCCCCGCCTCCGATGGTATAAGTAGGTACTCACGCCACTGTTCACATACGTCAGTTGAGTTCATTGTCATACTAATATTATAAAGAGGAAAGCTTTGATTGTTTGTTTGTTTGTATTGAATAGGCTCCGAAACTACTGAACCGATTTGAATAGTTCTTTCACCATTGGAAAGATACATTCACCCTGAGTGACATGGGTTACATTTTCTATTATGAAAAATTTTATTTCCACCCTTGCGAAGCTGGGACGGACCGCTAGATCAACAATAACGTTGTAAATTTACTTGTAAAATGACTGCAAGCTATTTATTAATTTTTAAAAAACACTACCCTGTGCCCTGCGTTTTGCTTTTAAGTATCGTCAAGTACAGAGGACGACGATCCAAATAATATATTGTTTTATTTATAAACAAGTTTAATGATTATCGTGGTGTGATTAGTCACATCACGAGCTTTACGGTGAAGGAAAACAACGAGAGGAAACCTTCATACGTCTGAGAAGAAATTCAAAGGCGTATGTATAGTCGTGCTTGAGTAACGGCGGTGGACTCGCCATCTGTCACGTTGGCACCCTAATATACCTCTGGCGGAAAGTGGGTGTGTGGGTATTACCTATACACCTATGCCTACCCCTTCGGGGACCCTTGTGGGAAGGCGTGAGGATATATTATTATATTATAATTATTATATTATAACAAGTTTAATGAAGTATATATACAAATTGCTCTGTTTTATTAGTCTGTAACACTTTTATTATCAAAGCCGGCTAAGATATTTCAAGGGCGTCAGTGTCGATAGGTACCTAACAAGTTTAGGACTATGAGCTACCTACATATTATTTAATTGTGATCCCCATACTTCCTCAGTGTCGTGCATGCATTACACCCGTGAAGGTTGCACGTCGTTATGTCGCTTCTCGAAGGTGAACGTAACCAAAATATACGGTGCTACTTCAAACAATATACACAATAAAATAGAACCATACCAGTGCATTCTAATTTGTGTTTCTTTATACCCCTGCCTACCCCATCGGAGATCATTGTGCGTGGAAATATTATCATCTATACTAATACATATTATAAGGAGGAATGGTTTGTATGTAAGTATGTTTGTAAGGAATTGGCTGAAAAAGTACTGCACCGATTTTAAAAATTCTTTCACCATTTGAATGCTACATTATCACTGATTAATATTTAATTGCAAGAAAAAAATATATTTCATGCCAAAATCTTTAAAAAATAAATGTCTACCCGTGCGAAGACGGGACGGTCCGCTAGTCTAAATAATTTGAGTTACCTGTCAAATTGACACTTTTACATATCCCATACCTAGAAAGGCATGTGCTATGGGAACTAGACAAAGATATGCGTACCTTATAAAATAGGGATCCTCACGCCTTCCCACAAGGGTCTCCGAAGGTGTAAGCAGAGTTGTGTGGTTAGTACCCACACCCATTCTCTGCCAGAGATATATTTTAGGTGTCAACGTGACAAATGGCGAGTCCACGGCCGTTACTCAGGCACGACAATACATACGCCTTTAAATTGCTTCTCAAACGTGTGCAGGTTTCCTCTCGACGTTTTCCTTCAGTTCAGCTTCCGTAAAGCTCGTGGTGTGACTAATCACTGTACTTAAGTTCAGAATAACTCATTGGTACAGTCGGGATTCGAGCTTGCAATCTTTGTGTAGCAGGCAACTACTCGAACCCATTCATGACTAACTAAAATTCGTGTTCATCGCATAAATATCTGACCCCGGCGTGTAGCGACATGCGACCTCAAGCTGCGCAGGAGCTCTGCGCACAGCGCGTCAATATATATTATCGCGTCACATAGATTATTGACATATATATATGCAAATTATATTGGTAGATTTTTTACTTCAATAAAACCTTGTGTTGTATACCAGCTACTAATGTTATATCTCTATGTAACAACCATTAAGAGAGGTAGGGCATAACGGGGCTTACCACCTCCACCTTATAGAAGTCCGTAGCCAAATAACACAATTCATTGTGTTGTGTTCCTACGCGGTGAATAAGGTCTCCAGTAATGAGCTCCTTGGGGAGGGGGGAGGATTGTTATATTGTGTTTGCAGAGGCATTAGCCCTATTATGCTGCCAGCACAGTATAATTCTCCGAACATAGAGTGGCAGCGCGCTAACGACACTTCGGTATCGTTAGCGTAAATAGGCTACGGTAACCGGTTTAAATCAGATGGGCCGTATGCTTGTTTGGCACTCTTGTGGTATAAAAAAAAAACCCGCCAGGCCATTTATAGTGTGTCCTCATTATCGTTTGGGTGAAAAAAAAACAAACTGGATCAAAGCGCACCTTATCGACATCAATCGTATAAATAAATATTTTTTAATCAAATCAATCAACCAAAAACTCATAGACACTGATATTAGACTCCAATAAAAGAGATGTTACGCGTAATATTAAAATTAAATATATATGAAAAAAAACTTTTTCTCCGCGTAAGGGAAACGCTTATTGTAAAGTCACATTATTACATCAATTATACCCTATTTTATAATCTTTCGAAAACCAGAATGGCGTGTATGAAGTGTTGTGCAAACACACCGAATGATTTCGCAACTCAACCAACTTCTTGCCCTGCTGTGAACACAATGCAATCTGGATTCGAATCTTGAAACACAGCCACCGCTGCCTGTCTCGACTTATAATATAAAGATGTTGAATGTTTGTAATGGATAAAGTCCAAATTACTTTGAAAAATAATTACCAATAGAAAGCTATTTAAGGATATATTTACGTGAGAAATACATTCATATGTATTATCAAGCCGTGGTGGCCGAGTGGTTCGAGCAGTTGCCTGCGACGCAAAGGTCGCAAGTTCGAATCCCGACTGTACCAATGAGTTTTACTGAACTTAAGTACAGTGATTAGTCACACCACGAGCTTTACGGTGAAGGAAAACATCGAGAGGAAACCTGCATACATCTGAGAAGAAATTCAAAGGCGTATGTATAGTCGTGCTTGAGTAACGGCGATCGACTCGCCATCTGTCACGTTGGCACCTAATATACCTCTGGCGGAAAGTGGGTGTGTGGGTATTACCTATACACCTCTGCCTACCCCTTCGGGGACCCTTGTGGGAGGGCGTGAGGATATATTATATTATTATATTATGTATTATCATGCTTAAAGCAGGTGAAGTCACAGGCATAGTCTAGTTGGGCGTTACATCAGTGCGTGCAGTAAGGGCATTTTTGTTTATCACAAATCGAGGCACTCCGTGAGAAAAATATCAATATGAAGGTAGTTTTACATTCAACGAACGCATACAATAGAATGTTTTTTTATTTTGGTAGTTCGTGGATAATATGACGCCATCTAACTATTCTCATACTTAATTCCATAACAGCTTAGCTTCTGTTATAATCAAACTGCATTTTTTTAAATAATATTTCTGCATTAATATTGAATAGAATTTAAAGACCGAAAGACAATTAAAACTTGAGAAAAAATCATGCATAATATAACTTACACTTTAAAACTCTTGGGAAGATCTCGTATTGACACTTCACCACACAACATACGCGAATATTATTGAATAGTTTCAATGAACTTGAGTTCTCGCGTAAATTTTGCAATTTTAAAAGGCGAAGCGAGGCACCCTCCCACTACCGAAGTCGAATAGACACTGGCAGCCTGACGAGGTGCGTTCGATCATTGAGGACTTATTGCGTGAACGCAGGTTCCAAATTCAAATTAATAAAAGTTATTATACAGTGTTTTATGTGTTTTAGCTAATTTATATCTATACTAATATTATAAAGCTGAAGAGTTTGTTTGTTTGTTTGTTTGAACGCGCTAATCTCAGGAACTACTGGTTGGAATTGAAAAAATCTTTTTGTGTTGGATGGTCCATTTCTCTAGGAAGGCTTTAGGCTATATAACTTCACGCTACGACTAATAGGAGCGAAGCATACATGAAAAATGTTGCAAGAACGGGAAAAATTTAAAAGAAAGGACAGCTTACATCACAATTGGACCCGATAGGGGGCGCTGCGATCGTGTTTCAGGAAAACTATAGGTTTGGCCTATTTGGTAGTAGGTACTGGGGACATTAACAACAAAGGCCATGTCGTTCTTATTCCATAGTGAAGGAAAGACGCCAACGACCTTTCCTACTGTCAGCCTACACTTATTTGTGTCTCTGATTGGCCGGCAAAATCTCTTCTATAGGTACTATATAGAGCACTATGGTGCTTGGTGGCGAAATTTCAAGCGACTTTTATTTCTAAACTGTATATCCTCACGCCTCCCCACACGAGTCCCCGAAGGGGTAGGCAGATATGTATAGGTAGTACCCACACACCCACTTTCCGCCAGAGATATTATGTTTTAGGTGCCAACGTGATGATGGCGAGTCGGCTTGTTGGAAAGCGTGAAGATATTATTATTACATACATACATATCATCACGCCAGGTCCCTAACGGGGTAGGCAGATATTATTATAGAAGATACAGACAGTTGTGTTCATACTTAAATATCAGCCCCCAGTAAAATTAGAAACCTCACCCTTAAGCTCTGCAGTCAGGAGCTTTGACCACTCATAGGGCTAATAAAAATACGCCTGATAGTTTTCCAAAGCAATAAAATTAAACTGGGAGTATTATGAATATATTTTTTATTAAAGCGTACCCGACGACCATAATGCACAATAAAAAATGGTGCCAACTAGTGCAAAACAGCCGTGGTGGCCGAGTGGTTCGAGCAGTTGCCTGCGACGCAAAGGTCGCAAGTTCGAATCCCGACTGTACCAATGAGGTTTTCTGAACTTAAGTACAGTGATTAGTCACACCACGAGGTGAACGGTGAAGGAAAACATCGAGAGGAAACCTGCATACGTCTGAGAAGACATTCAAAGGTGTATGTATAGTCGTGCTTGAGTAACGGCGGTGGACTCACCATCTGTCACGTTGGTGCACCTAAGATACCTCTGGCGGAAAGTGGGTGTGTGGGTATTACCTATACACCTCTGCCTACCCCTTCGGGGACCCCTTGTGGGAAGGCGTGAGGATATATATAAAAAAATTGTTGGCATATCTTAGAACTTTAAGCACGACTATACATACGCATTTGAATTGCTACTCAGACGTATGCAGGTTTCCTTCACCGTAAAGCTCGTGGTGTGACCTCACTGTACTTTAGTTCAGAAAAGCACGTACTACTATGTTTTTCTTCAGGATTCGAACTTTCGATCTTTGTGTCGCAGGCAACTATTCGAATCACTTGGCTTTGATTCAAGTGAGTCATTTGTATGCCCGATAGGCGGCTCTGCAATAATCTGCATTCCAGATTAAAATGTTTAACCAGACGCGAAGCTGGGCGTGCCTAATACCTACAAAATAACGGAGATAAATACCTTGTATAATAGTAATAAATACCTTGGGACAATTCCATACAAATTGAAATAGACCCGAATTAAGCACAGCTTGTGTTATGGTTACTAGACAACGATATTTATAAATACGTAGGATATCCAAGGCAAAAAAACTCGTCTTCATCACACTAATATCTGCCCTTAGCGGGAACCACACGCGCGACCTTAAGATTCGCAGTCAGGAGCTCTAACCACTAGACCAGACGGCCGTGCAAAAAGTTCAAAAAATAACGACGAAAGCGCGAACTTAAGCAGAAATAAATTAAGCAGATAGATGGTCAAGGTCTGTGACCTGTCACTGGTTAAAGATATTTGAGTACTATGCATCTGTTAGCTTGGGTCCAAAAGGTCTATTGGATATATTCATAAAACGGGTTCTAATGTTCTATGTAATTTCCTTCCAAATCCCCACCTTGACCCACAAACCGCGAGATACCCAGGTAGGTATTTGCCGCGCACGTTATCACACCAACGCCCCGTATCATGTATCAACGGCTTTGGTACTTGCGTTTGATACCACTATCTGATAATGATTCATTTCGCTAACAAACCTGGACGGTGCCAACCTTTTGTTTTTAAATATCGCCATTTTAAAACCAGACTAAATACCGAAATTACCTGAAGAAGTGTACAAACGTAAACTAAATTGATCTTATTGTAAAAAAACAATTCTTCTTAAATTTGTGATGTGTCATAAATTAATATGAAATCACCTATTTAATAACGGACAAGTGTTTAGTGAAAGTGTCTTCAATATTGGTACCAAGATGAGTTTGAACAGAACCAAAGACGCAGAGGCTGTGACCAAGGGTCCGAAGGATTCTCCTTGCTACTTCTGCAATGAGATGTTCGAGATGGGTCAGCTGCAGGCAAGCTTTATTTGGCAACCTTATTATCTAGAATATTTCATCATCATCATATCATCATGCTGAGTCCCTAACGGGGTAGGCAGAGAGTATAGAGCGCCAGTTCTCTCTAGACTTACATACCTCTTTGACTTCGTCCACATTCATCAGTCTCTTCATACATGTTCGTCGGTTTCGAGTATTCATGACGTTTCTGTCCTTGAATATTTGCTCATATAATATATCCTCACGCCTTGCCACGAGGGTCCCCGAATGGGTAGGCAGCGATATTAAAAGTAGTACTCACTTTCCATAGGATAATAATATATATTTAAATCAAGCACGACTATACATACGCTTTAAATTTCTTCGTATATTCGGTTTCGACGATTCACTGTAACTATTCTGTATTTTAGTGAAAACCGTCTGAAAATCCGTTCAGTAGGTAGTTTAGGTGTTTATTACGCACAGACAGACAGACAGACGCGGCAGGACACTTTGTTCTATAATGTGTACTGATAAAGAGGTAGTTTAATTGAACCTATCTCAGGGTTACTTATTTATTTGAAAAAAATATTTAACGCGCCTAAGAGGAAGGCTATATATAGCCTGGCAACACATGGGCGCAGCTATATAATTATATATTTATCCTGACTGCCTACCCCGTTAGGGACTCGACATGATAATACGTATGTATATAATTTATATTTCAAAGCATCCAATGATTTACACAAAAATACGATTATATGTACCTTGTTTATATGCACTACGTTTGCGATAAACTGCTCATAATCTGGACAAACCTTTAATATAGAATTGGTTATCTTCCAAGGACGATTCACTTGTCAAATTGTGATATTGCCAAACTTATCTCTAGTTTAGTTACGACATAATTCCCAAGCATCACTTGATATCTGCAAAAAAGGTACGTTTTTTCTAGGATTATTGAAAGAAGTAACCAAATGAAAATAAAAAAACTTTTATTGAACGTCTTAACTACTTACAAATATAATAATCCACTTACCACCGTTTCCAACAAAAAAAACTTGTCAGAAAAACGGCGGGAAAAACTCCTCAGTATTTTTTAACATTGGTTCCCTTTTTTACGTATCCTCAGTGGAAACAAACCAAAAACCAGTTTCTCGTCTATGTATTTATTGCACACATTAAGCAACAACGGGCAAGTTATGCTCAGTAAATATACTAAAATAGCCGTGGTGGCCGAGTGGTTCGAGTGGACACAAAGATCGCAACTTCGAATACCGACTGTACCAATGAGTTTTTCTGAACCTAAGTAAACATCGAGAGGAAACCTGTATACGTTTGAGAAGAAATTCAAAGGCGTATGCATAGTCGTGCTTGAGTAACAGCGATGGACTCGCCATTAATCAAGCACGTATTACGAAAAGTGGGTGTGTGGGTACTACACCGAGGAGGCCAATTTGGGGAGGTGTATAGGAAGATCACGTTCCAACTACCTGGATCAAATCGTCGGACGCTCAAGGACGCGAACGTCAAGATTACTCGAAGCCGACGAGCATGGATGAAGAGACTGATGAATGTGGACGAAGCGAAAGATGTATGCAAGTCTAACGAGAACTGGCGCTCTATACTCTCTGCCTACCCCGATGGGTATCCTTTAAGACTTGGCGTCATGATAAAATTTATGTATATAAGTAATAAGTGAGTGGTATTTGTTCGCAGAACCACCTGAAGCAATGCGGGAGTATATTGGAGCAGTGTCCTCTCCGCTGCGGAGCCTGGATACAGAGGAAACACAAGGAGACACACGTCCAGGAGTGTCCCAAGATGGAGAAGGTAGGCCACGGACAGTTTAATGCCCGATTAATGCTTAAATAGATAGTTGTAAAGTCGATAATAAATGCGTCAAATGACAGGTCTTCAGATTCCTCTTAATCTGTAGTATCTTAAGAATTATCTCAGGGCAAACATCTATGCAAAAGCTAGGGAAATAAAAACGTTAGTACCCATCTAGGGTCCCTAGTGACTTATCTTAAAGTTGTCTGGCTGGAGGCTTTTGCCCGCTCGCCATTGCCCGGTTAATTAGCTAAAGTTCCCGAAACTCAGCTACTAGAGCAAATACAAAAAAAAACATTCGGCACAAAAGCCTAATATTGTGACAGAGCCGCAATTCAACATCCGTCAGCCACGCAGGCCAGCCAGCTCCCACCCCGCCGCCCGCCACCACGCACACGTGGTCACCAAGGGCTGCCGTGCCCATGGAGGACTGTGTCACGTACTTGGAGAGAGAGATCACTACTATCAGGTGAGCTGCATTTCGCAATTCATTCATTCAATTTATTTTTGTTATATTTATTGCATACGAGCTTATTATTTTACCAGATGTCCCACGGCTATACAACGTTAAATTTTATTATGCATAATTAATTATTTACAAAATAAATATAGATCATATTAGTGGATACATAATATTACAGCTTTTCTTTAATTGGTTCAGTTATTTAGGCTTACCCATTACAAATAGCCACAACCAATTCTTAGCTCTGAAATAATTAGGTTCATAATTTCTGCTGAGTTTTCAGCAAGCACAGTTGACGAAGCATGTGCTGTTAGCTTTTCTTTTTGTATGACGAAGCCTGTGGCGAATGCGTTTTATGTTCACCTGACGAAACCTGCGATGTGGATAGCGTTTGTAGATTTTATTCTAAATATGTTCTTGTTGTAATATAAAATATACCATTAAAAACCAAAAAAAGCAAGCACAGTTATTTAAGTCATTAACACTATTTATAGAAGCTATTATTAATTTGAAGCCGTGGTGGCCGAGTGGTTCGAGCAGTTGCCTGCGACGCAAAGGTCGCAAGTTCGAATCCCGACTGTACCAATGAGTTTTTTCGGAACTTAAGTACAGTGATTAGTCACACCACGAGCTTTACGGTGAAGGAAAACATCGAGAGGAAACCTGCGTACGTCTGAGAAGAAATTCAAAGGCGTATGTATAGTCGTGCTTGAGTAACGGCGATGGACTCGCCATCTGTCACGTTGGCACCTAATATACCTCTGGCGGAAAGTGGGTGTGTGGGTATTACCTATACACCTCTGCCTACCCCTTCGGGGACCCTTGTGGGAAGGCGTGAGGATATTATATTATTAATTATTACCTTAATATTATAACTTTATATTATAACCTTAAACTGTTTAGATTTTAACAACTTAAATTGACTGGGTAGCTTAGGTATTATATTCTTTAACTAGCTGTGAGCCGCGGTTTCCCTCGCGTATAATTTCATAATGTGGTTAAAATTATCATTTATCACCGTGTCTAAGTAAAACCTGGATTCAGGATTACTAACGGCGAAACTAACACTCCGGTTTTTATTGGCCGAATGACAGCATGAGCTTTACAGTGAAGGGAAACTCCAACAGGAAACTTGCAACAGTTTGAGAGACTCAAAGATGTATCCATCTGGTCTGGTCGCCATCTGTCGCGTTGGCAGCTAAAATATATCTCCGAAAAGTGGCTGTGAGAAAACTGCACACCTCTGTAGGGGTAGAGAAAATGTGGGTACAGGACGAGCTATTCAATGCCCGCCTGGCAGTAATATAATATATAATATATAGTAGTAGCAGTAGTAACAGTAGTAGCAGCAATATATAGTAGTAGTAGCAGAGGTGTATAGGTAATACCCACACACCCACTTTCCGCCAGAGGTATATTTGGTGCCAACGTGACAGATGGCGAGTCCATCGCCGTTACTCAAGCACGACTATACGCCTTTTGAATTTCTTCTCGGACGTATGCAGGTTTCCTCACGATGTTTTCCTTCACCGTAAAGCTCGTGGTGTGACTAATCACTGTACTTAAGTTTAGAAAAACTCATTGGTACAGTCGAGATTCGAACTTGCGACCTTTGCGTCGCAGGCAACTGCTCGAACCACTCGGCCACCACGGCTCTTATATATAAGTAAATAATATAAGTAAGATAAGCATATGTATGTGCTCATGTTAAGATATTCTGATGATACGAGACTCGTCTACTCGTCGTCTACTAGACTCGTCCTGACAGAGGAATCCAGCCAGCGCGAGCTGCAAGGCACAGAGCTGGAGACGCTCCGGGGCAAGTTGGTGCTGGTGGAGGAGCGCAGTCAGCATCTGCTGTCAACGTTTGTGTCACTGCGGGCGGCGGTGGACGATGAGGCAGAGAGGGCCGCGAACTGGGCGGCGCAGTTCAAACATGACCTGGCTAATGTGCAACTGGCCTTGCAGGTAATCAAGCCGTTCAGTGAGTCTGTATGTGTCTGTTTCTACTCCTAACAGGGGTTTGTCGGGATACGGTGGTAACCGCAGTTTTATATTTAGTATGTATAATATGAATAGTATGTTTGTAAGTCCAGAGAGAACTGGCGGTTAGGGGCTCGGCGTGATTATATGTATGTATAATAATAATAATAATATTCGACTTCCTACAAAGATAGTAGTAAGTAGGCAAAGTTGTATAGGTAGTACCCGCACACCCACTTGCCGCCGGAGATAAATATTAGATGCCTACGATACAGAAGGCCAGACAGACAGAGTCCATCGCCATTAGTCAAGCACGACTATACATATCTACGTCTTTGAATTTCTTCTTAAACGTATGCAGGTTTCCTCTTGATGTTTTCCTTTACAGTAAAGCTCGTGGTGTGACTAATCAAATCAAATCAAATCAAAATCTTCTTATTTCACATAGGCCCAGGTGGGCACTTATAAAACGTCGAAAAAGAAGCACGGTTCGGGTTGGTCGCTTCCATGGAGAAGAACCGGCAAGAAACTCCATGGTTACTCTTTTCAAATCATTAGGCATGCATATACAATATTACCCAATAGTACCCAAGTATGGGGGACCAACGTAGGCCCGTCAATCACTGACCTTACGTTCTCATTGGTACAGTCGTGCAACCACTCGACTATTACGGCTTTACAATTGTATATTTTAAGAACCTGTAAACGAACACAGGAGCTGCAGAGCCAGCAGCTGTCCACGGTGATGCGGCTGGAGAGTGCTGTCAGTAGTCTGGTGCACGAGCAGAACGAGAGGGAACTGCTCGAGCAGGCGCTCACGCAGCATGACACGAGGATACGGGCGGTCAACAAGTTAGGTAAGGGTTGGAGTATCTGCAGATTAAATATAACATTAATATTCTTTACAGATCATTCCATCTCTGACGTAAGCAAGTATCCAGATATCCAGTATCTAGATAAATATACCTTCTCCAAACGGGGATGAAACGTTCGTCGTTGGTCGTTGGTGAACCGGAATTGTCACGTTGGTACCTAAAAAGTATATCTCTATGTAAGTGGGTGTGTGCGTCCTGCCTAAGCTAATCGGGGACCCTTGTAGGCTCTTCTACGTGAGGATATAATAATTGTATACCTGTTCAGTCATAAAGTAATTAAGTACTATTTTATTCAAATGCATCTGGTGCCTCTAATAATTCCTTACTACTAATCATGTGTTTCACATTACAGAAGAGGTAATAACATACCTAAAACAAACTGTAGAAGAGGAACGCGAGAGAAACGCAGAGAATCGAGCAGCCTTGGAAGCCGAGCTGATGGAAGCCCGAAGATCCTCGGAGCAGCTACAGCAGCTTTCTTTACTGAGAGTTCAGCTGCAGAACGCTTCCAGTGATCAACCAGTAAGATTCCATATGTTTAGGCAGACAGATTAGAGTGCCAGTTCTCTCTGGATTTACGCACCTCTTTCGCTTCATCAACATTCATCAGTCATACATGCTCGCCATCTAGGTGGTTTGAATGTGGTCTTCATTTGCGTCTTCTTCCTCGTACGTTCGCATTGTGTTAGTTATATATCTAGCGAAAAACAAGTCAGGGACCCGCCTATGATACCAGATTCTATTCAGGATTGCCGACAACACATTCGATAGGGCTCTTGGCTGAGTATCTATATCGACGGGGATATTTTTTATACCACAAGTGTGGAAAACAAACATATGGCCCACGTGATAGGAAGCGGTGGTGAACCGTGGCCTATTTACGCTCACGACACTGAAATATCACTTGCATGTTGTCACTCTGTGTTCGATCTTCCCCCATTATTGGAAACCTTTTTTTTTTATACAACTAGAGTGGCAAACAAGCATACGGGCCCACCTGATGGAAAACGGTTACCGCAGCCTATTTACGCTTGCAATACCAAAGTATCACTTGCGCGTTGCCACTCTGTGTTCGGAGAGTTATACTGTGTTGGCCGCACAATGGGAATAATCCCTCTGCTGCCAACACAATATAACAATCCTCCCCCTCCCCAAGGAGCTCATTACTGGAAACCTTATTCACCGCGTAGGAACACAACACAATAAATTGTGTTATTTGGCTACGGACTTCAATAAGGTGGAGGTCCCCAGTCGGGCAGCTCCAAATTCGAGCGGGAAACCCGTTATGCCCTACCTCTCTAAATTCACTTTATCAAGACTTTCGAATCAAATAGGTCTCTTACAGCACGATTTCAAAGGAGTTGCCTTCTGCGAATGCTCAGGTTGAATATACCTACTTAAGTGTCTGTATGATGGTAATCTTTTTACAGGCTATAGACCGGCTGGCGGTGCTGGAGGTGGCCACGGCGGACGTGAGGGCCGAGGCGGCCGACCACGCGGCCAAGATGGACCTGGTGTCGCGTGACCTGCGCGCCCTCACCAAGTCCTACCACAAGATTAGGAGCGAGCTGGCCGACTTTCAGAGCAGACTCAGTTTTGAGAATCCTGATATGGGTAGTGATAACGGTAAGACAATCTAAAGACCGGTGGTTCAGTGCTCTCTACTAAAATGCCGATGTATAGGACTTTTTTGTAGTTCTTAGCCAGAACTGACTAACCATTAAATATTAATAGAAATTTACCAGCTTACTAGCTGAGCCCGCGACTTCGTCAGCGCGGAAAAGTGATATAAAGCAGCATAATTTTTCTTTTATTTACCCCCATATGGGTACAATTTTCACAATCTTAGAATGAAATATTAATTTATATGTAATCAAAACCCTAAAAATAAGTTTCAAGCTTTTAACTTAAAAAATGACGAAACTTCTATGCAACCTTTCATCCCCTATTTCAACCCCTTACAACCCTTTTTTTAAGTATAAGCATTAAGAAGTAGCCTATGTCCTTCCTCAAGCTCTAGGCTATCTCTGTACCAAATTTTATTTAAACCAGCTCAGTAGTTTAGGCGTGAAAAGGTAACAGACAGGCAGACAGACAGAGTTACTTTCGCATTTATAATATTAGTAGGGAGTAGAGAAGTAGGGATTAGTAGGGACTAGTAGGGATTGGTGCAAAGTGGCGCAACTAAATGTCTGCGCATGCAGGTCACTTTATCTGGAGGATAGACAACTACACTGCCCGGATGAAGGCCGCCAAGGACAGCGACGCTGTGCTCAGCAGCCCACTGTTCCGGACCAGCCGGTACGGGTACACGCTGAAGGTAAGGCAGCGGACACCACGACCTAATCATCATTCTAATATCATTAAAGTGAACGTTTGTGAGAATGTTAGTACACCTTTGACGCAACAACTTCTCAACGGATATAAATGAAACTACAATAATAAAGCGTATAACATATAGGCTAAAATTTATAAATGTACTAGCTGTCCCGCCCAGCTTCGCCCGGATGAAAAAGTTAATATTTTCTGAAACGCGATCGCAGCGCCACCTGTCGGGTCAAATTGTGAATCTAACCCATTCTCTTAATCCACCTGAAGACACACATAAACTTTCATTAAAATCGGTCCAGCCGATTACGATTCTATAAAGGACATACAGAAAAACATTAATTTTTATATATAAAGATTGTGTTCATTGCACTAAATATTATTCCCTTTATTTATTTGTTATACGGGACTGTTGGACAACTGGCAACACTTGAACATACGTAATTACAATGAACTGTTTCACCATCTTAATTTTTTTGTATGGTGCACTACTTTTCTTAGATCTACACTAATATTATATTATATAAGGATTGAAATTAATTGCTTGTAATGGATTGACAGGCAGAATTGAACCTAAACGGAATCGGTATGTGGAAGGGGCGCAACATAACGTGCACCGTGCGGCTGGTGGGCGGGCAGTACGACGCGCTGCTGGAGTGGCCCTGCGACCTGGCCCTCAACATCATACTGAAAGACCAGCCCGCCAATAGAAGACAGGTGACCCAATCATACATACATAACATCACGCCGAGTCCCTCACCGGGTAGCCAGTGGGAGTAGATCGTCAGTTCTCTCTAAACTTAACAGACCTCTCCACATTCATACATACCACCTCGCCACTTCACCACTTCATTCACGGGTCAGGGAGAGTAGAGCGCCAGTACTCTCTAGACTTACATACCTCTTTTGTTTTGTCCACATTCATCAGTCTCGGCATACATGCAGGTTGCGACTGCTCTTGGCGTTCCCATCCGTGAATGTTTGATCGATGTGCTCTAGGTAGTTGAAACGTGGTCTGCCTCTGCCTCACCTTCAAACGTTTCCGCATTGTATATGTACATATTTCTTCAACCTTACCATACCAAACCCACGTAGCCTTTCTTGATTTGGGATGTAATTAGCTAAATTCCGTTGGCAGGCAATGGACATCGTGAAGTCCCTGCAACTCCGGCGCAAGTCTTCGTCCAAGCGGCATGATTACGACGTTGGTAATGAGCAAGATGAGAAAAGCAAGTCCAACGAAGCTCTGGACAAATCTGTGTTGCAAATAAAGAGGCAGTACATCTTCATACCTCACACGAGTTTAGACAAATTTGAATACATCAAGAATGACGTCATGTTTATGGAGTTTGTTGTCAATCAATAATGGGATTAACGACAATGGACATAAAATATATTATGAATTAGCGTCACGACTCTCATGGAAACTTGTGTTGTTAAACGTTATGCTCGAATTGGACGTTATGTATTTGAACCACCGCTTAAATATAAATATGACAAAAAAAGATAATAAAATTAGTGAAAATGACATTTATATCTATAAAAATACATTCCCCATGACGACTATACATATATATACACCAAATTAGCGATGTAAGTATAAAAATAATCCTCAGGCCTTCCCAAAAGTAATAGGTTATCTCAAACGTATGCAGGTTTTTCTCACGATATTGTCCTTAATAGTAAAGCTCGTAACTAAGGATTACTACTTAAATCCTGTTTACTCCTCTGCCTACGATTGTAGAGGAATGTAGATATAACCATGTCCACCAGTGCAATCTATTCTATAGGCATTAATTGAATGTGTTCGGATTATTTTGTGACATGCAAAATAAGGCTTACTAGGGAATCTGATCGTGGTGAGGTGGTGAGAGGATATTCAAAGACGTATACTTGGTAGTCGTGCTTGAGATACGTCGTCGACTCGCCATCTGTCACGTCAGCACATATATCTCGTGGGCGGAAAGTTGAACACCTACTACGTGGTACTACCTACCCCTTCGGGCACCCATGTGGGAAAGTGTGAAGATTGTAACATATGAAAAACTTTTTATAATATTTCTCTATAATTAATAAGTATATTATGCATTGATGCATTATGCATATGTATTATTAGGTATATACATATATACCTAGGCCACCATACCTAGGGAACGTTTTATAACTGTCGGTACAATTGATACGCGCAAAAAATCGACGTTAAGTTCGAACGTCGAAATCTAAGTTAATGTAAAATAAAACAATAAACAACGCATTTTATGTATTTTTATTAAATCAATATAGAAAGTTTACATATATTATCTACACTTAACTATGATTATAGTAACTAACGAAAATGGTTCCGACATGCACTAATAATATTAACCAAACCATAATAAAATAAGTCATCCATAGAACATCATTAACACTTTTAGTTAAACTGAGTGTTTCAAACTCAATTTCAAATTTCAAAACTCAAAAAACCGTTCAACACTCTGATTGGTGTAGGTTTATCGGAAGCGGACCAATCGTAGCACACCAAGGCCAGTTTCTTGTCCACACTGCGGTGCGAATGACGCACGTATACGCCCTGCGTATATATATAATATTCATATCCTAAAAAAATACATGTTCAATCCATATTATTTCATAATATTCGAAAACTTTTAAGATATATTTTCTTTAGAATGGCACTATTTTTATATTAGATACTAGTACTTTTGACACGCTCGATGTAAGCTCTATTCAAAGGACTTAAGGTCCTTAGTTGGACGTATAATACGTACAGGATTACTCTTTAGAAAGACTCGCAAGTAAGACTAGATATTTATATTTATAGGAGGCCATCCACTAACGCCGCTTATAACACCAGGGGTATAGGAATCCTTTCACACCCTTCTTAAAAACTCCGTGCTGTCTCCAGGAAAACCTCAACGGGGAACTTCATTCCACTGACAGACCGCTCGTTCGTTCGGAAGGAAGCTCCTACACTACAACCTAATAAAATCTATATGTCTAAGTAATAGATGTATAACAGTAAAAAGATATAAAAGTGTACTTATTTAACTACATTCAATTTAACCTTCGGATAATATTCTAGAAGTGACTCATCTGTGAATACACGCCATAAACAATGCTATTTGACATGTTCAATGGTTACTTGCAAATTCTTCCGACATAATGCATAATAATACGCATATGTTTACTCCATGTAAATATATATATACCAAATATATTGATGTATACACCCAGGTAATAGTGTACGGTGCAGAAATTTAAATCCGCGCGACAATAATTGTATTTTTAAACGTGTGCGTTTACAATGTTTTCTTACCAGACAGCAACAGTACCCTGATTTTATAATAAGAACGAAACCGTTCTTGTCTTTGGTAGCCAAAAAGTCATGAAATAAAAATCGTAACTATTCAAAGATTACGCCCATGAATAGTTATGTGCTCTAAGCTCTAAAGCAAGGATTTGTACTGGGCGAGGTAGTCCTCCTCCTCAGCGAGCGAGGTGTCCAGGTAGTCATCCTCTTCAGTCTTGATGGCTGACGTCAGCCTGCGCAGAGCTTGCTCGCGCTCTTTCTTATGCTTGCTAGAAATAAAAAAGAATACTCCATATCCATACGGTGAAGGAAAACATCGAGAGGAAACCTGCATACGTCTGAGAAGAGATTCAAAGAGGCGTATGTATAGTCGTGCTTGAGTAACGGCGATGGACTCGCCATCTGTCACGTTGGCACCCAATATACCTCTGGCGGAAAGTGGGTATGTGGGTATTACCTATACACCTCTGCCTACCCCTTCGGGGACCCTTGTGGGAAATCGTGAGTGAATACTCCATATCATCACGCGGAAGTCCTTAACGGGGTAGGCAAAGCGTATAGAGCGCCAGTTCTCTCTAGACTTACATGCCTCTTTCGCTTCGTCCACATTCATCTGTCTCTTCATACATGCTCGTCGGTCTTGAGTACTCTTGATGTTACGAATGTCCTTACTGAAGTCTACAAATAGTTACCACATCTCTTTCTTCTGCCTTTTCGTCTTGGGCTTGGCGTCTGCGACTGCACCGCTGCTGGTGGACGGGTTGGTGGGGTCTTCAGCTACGAGGGCATCACAACGTATCATCAGATTATGCAGCACACAATGTATGTATGTCGAGCGACCTTCTGGTCTACAGTATTGGCACCACATTCTTGGGGCCAATTGTAACGCTCAGCGATGACTGACTGACTTGACTACTGATGACGTTGACTATACTTCCTTTGGGCCGTGGTGGCCGAGTGGTCCGAGTCGCATTCAACACAATTATCGCAAGCTCGAATCCCGATCGTAACAAGATCTTCATGAAGGAAAACATCGAGAGGAGACCTGCATACGTTTTAGATGTAATTCAATAACGTATGTATAGTCGCGCTTGAATAACAATGGACTTACAGGCACGTTGGCACCTAAAATATATCTCCGGCGAAGAGTAAGTGTGTGGATACTTAACAACTTTTTATACCACTGTGGTGGCAAACAAGCATGCGGCCAGCCTGATGGTAAGAGGTTACTGTCACCTATGAACGTATGCAATACCAGGGTTATCACTCACTCGTTGCCACCACTGTATAAATCTTTTTAGACCCTTCTTGAAAACGCGCTGTACTCTCTAGGGTACTCTCCTACCCTCCTCTTTCGGGGACATTTGTGGGAAGTGGGATGAAGGCGCGTTTCTGATTCCTTATTTGTGTCTGGTATAATGTGAGATGTGGTGGTGCTCACTGCTTGTGGGCGAGCCGCCCCCGGCCAGCAGCAGGTCGAGGGCGGCGGGCAGCAGGTTGCGCGCGCGGCGCAGGGCGGCCCGCGCCGCGTCTGCCTCGTAGCCCATGGCCTGCAGCTGCGACACACACGCTCACACTACACGGGGGGAATACCACCTGTACTTCACCTGATACCCGCATACGTTAGAGAACAAACCAGATACGTGCGTCGTTGACGAGGCGGCGATACACACTGCTTCTGATACACACGCCAGGTCGGTACCTGAACCTTTCTTCAGAAAAAAGAGATTCCCGATCACACATCGTACGGATTCAATAAATACAGACGCCGTATCATTTTACTATAAACACAAGTTGTTACAAAGTTGGCAGTTCTGAACACAAAAGTAGTTGACGTTTGCTTAGCGTGGTTTTTTCTGTCTCACCGACATGAACTAGTTACCACTGAAATACTTTTGTCGAAAAGCACAATATCTGTATAATATAATAATACTTTAAATAGCGTATTGATTATACAATACAAGAGCATGGTCACAACGTGACTTACGTCAGCGACTAGCTTGTCGTCCGGTTCTATCGTGGACTCGTCCTCGCTGGGCGTGGAGTCGGAAGAGTCATCGCTGTCCTGTAGCTGCGCAAACAAATTCAAGTCTTTAATTTAATTCAACCTAAGGACTGTCACTACAGGACCGGAAAAATCCCTCTAAATAGTGACATAGACGTCATTTTTGCTAATTGCTGCAAGGCATTTGATTATGTAGATCACGTCGTATTATTAGGAACCAGAACGAGAGTCAAACTCTGTGGATAGACTTCTGCAGGGTCGGCAACGCGCGAGCGATACCCCTGGTGTTGCAGGCGTCCATAGGCGACGGTAACCGCTTACCATCAGGCGGACCGCATGCTTGTTTGCCACCCAAGTGGTATATAAAAAAAAAGACTGTTGTTCCGTTGACAAATGATGTCAAACCGACATCCGAAATATGTACGTACATGTTGACAGATATATCTTCTGAGGAGTACCTCAAGGCACCCTATTAGTTCCCTTGTTATTTATCATTTATACGAATCGTACATACCTGTTTCACTCAATATTATGCGAAGCAGTTGCAACTTTGATACTTGTTAACTTCAAGATAATCTCCTATCAAGTAATTCTCAAATTAAGCAAAGCCTTCACCATGGTAACCTGGTGCTAAAATTATGATAATATATTTTTAATGTAGGCTTTGCAAGATTTAAGTATCAAAATGAGCATACCAGTTCGGGCTGCTCCTGCAGCAGGCGGACGGCTTCGGCGACGTGGTTGTTGGAGCAGCGCAGCGCCAGGGCGGCGCGGCGGCGCACGAAGCCCATGGCCACCATGGCCTCCAGCAGCTGCCCGCTCACGGCCGAGCCGTCCTCGCACGCGCCCAGCGCCCGGCGCTGCCTGGGCACACGGCGGGTCCTCAGGCGGCAGTCCTCCGCCAGGCCGGGGCTGTGTGCCTACCTGTCTGCGCGGTGCGCGTCCCTGGCCTGCAGGCGGCGGCCGCGGCGCTGCGCCAGGAAGTGGTGCGCGGCGTCCACGGCCCCGGCGGAGGCCCGCAGCCCGCAGCGCGCCTGGCCGCGGGACCAGCCCAGCTCCATCAGCGCCACTACGGCCGTCTCGTCCACCTGACACGCTCTTCACTTGATTTCCAAATAAGAGACTCGATTGAAAGGCTCGATTGAGAGAAAACTCGAGAAATTTATAAAGTATTTGATAAAAGACCGTTGCCCAACTTATAAAATCAATTAATTTCTATTATTTCTATTGATTAATATAGATTGATTTATTGTTATTCTATTATATTAATCATCTTTCAGAAAATGAAGCTTCTCTTCACCCAAACATCCAGGTACTGAATACTTGGTATCGGTCAATACATAATATGATAAATCACAATTGTAAATATACAAAGTTGTGTAAGATATCATAATTGTCTAAATTTGTGTTTTGTTTAAAATTGTGTGATGAATGTGTGAACTTTCAAAATTCTTAATTAGAAAATCCGTTTTTACAACTGAATATTACATTTGAGTTGCCTAATGCTAAATGAATTCTAAAATGTATGGAGTATGATTTGAAATGACAATTACGTACTGAAAATAGATGAATTATTTTACGTACATTAATAATAATAATACATAACGTACATTAAGATATTATTGTATGTTCATTGATTAGCTTACTCACCCTGAGGGCATTAAGTTCAGTCTCCGCCTTGTCCAATAGTTCCTTAGCCTCTGTCCTCTTGTTCTGATGAAACGCGACAATTCCTTGCAATAGGTACAGGCGCATAAGCAATACTCGTTCGTTTGCTGAAAATAATGTCACTATAAAAGTTCACCACTGTTTTTACAAACCCTGAAATGACATACATATTACTACACCGAGTCCCTCACGGGGTAGGCGGAGAGAGCAAAGCACATTTTTTTCATACCACTAAGTTGGAAAACCAGCATACAGTCCGCATGGTAGGCGGCTACCGCTGTCTATGGCTTGTTGTTTATGGTGGTGTACGCCTCTAGTAGCGGGGCAGGCTGCGCAGCGCCAGGTAGCTACGGGTATAGGCCTCCAGGAGGGGGGCTGTGGGGGCCTTACCGCTGGAGCCCTGCAGCGCGATGAGCCGCTGGTGCTGGGGCCCGTAGGAGGCCAGCAGCGAGGCCTCGGCCGCGGCCAGGCGGCGCGCGGCGTCGGCCGCGGCGGGCAGGCTGCGCAGCGCCAGGTAGCACCGGGCATAGGCCTCCAGGAGGGGGGCTGTGGGGGCCTTACCGCTGGAGCCCTGCAGCGCGATGAGCCGCTGGTGCTGGGGCCCGTAGGAGGCCAGCAGCGAGGCCTCGGCCGCGGCCAGGCGGCGCGCGGCGTCGGCCGCGGCGGGCAGGCTGCGCAGCGCCAGGTAGCACCGGGCATAGGCCTCCAGGAGGGGGGCTGTGGGGGCCTTACCGCTGGAGCCCTGCAGCGCGATGAGCCGCTGGTGCTGGGGCCCGTAGGAGGCCAGCAGCGAGGCCTCGGCCGCGGCCAGGCGGCGCGCGGCGTCGGCCGCGGCGGGCAGGCTGCGCAGCGCCAGGTAGCACCGGGCATAGGCCTCCAGGAGGGGGGCTGTGGGGGCCTTACCGCTGGAGCCCTGCAGCGCGATGAGCCGCTGGTGCTGGGGCCCGTAGGAGGCCAGCAGCGAGGCCTCGGCCGCGGCCAGGCGGCGCGCGGCGTCGGCCGCGGCGGGCAGGCTGCGCAGCGCCAGGTAGCACCAGGCGATGTCCAGCTGCAGCAGCGCCCAGTTGTCCACCGACGACAGGATGGACGACCTGCACTCGCTGCCACCAAGCCGTGCAACTAAATGGCGCGTGCACTTAAGTACGCGCGTGACAACTTATAGTCCTCTGACGTAATAAAGATTACGTGCAACTATATGGCGCGTGCACTTATGTACGCGCGTGACAACTTATAGTCCTCTGACGTAATAAAGATTACGTGCAACTATATGGCGCGTGCACTTATGTACGCGCGTGACAACTTATAGTCCTCTGACGTAATAAAGATTACGTGCAACTATATGGCGCGTGCACTTATGTACGCGCGTGACAACTTATAGTCCCCTGACGTAATAAAGATTATCATGACGAGTCCGCCCGGTTTCTGAAGCACGTTTTAAACGTATGCAGGTTTCCTTCAATGTTTTTCTTCACCTTAAAGCTGTGTGATAAATTAAAACTATTGAATGGAATTGGATAAAATTTGGCACAGAAATGGACTATTTGCTGGATTAGAACAGGATATGTTTACTGTACAGGTGTTGTTACCTGAAGTGCCTGTCGGCCTCCAGCATGAGCACGAGCGCCAGGGCGTAGTCCCTCAGCCTCAGGGCGCTGCGGCCGCGCTCGTGCAGCGCCAGCCCCACCAGCAGCGCGCGCCGCTCCTCCAAGGGCAGCTCCACACTCTTGCCCGACTGATCTTCTAGCTAATAAGTAATATTGAACTGTTAAAGCTGATAATATGAAGGATATAAGGCGATAGTGTGAAAAGGTCATAGGAAGACAAACTAGATTAAATTTATTGGACACTCAAGGATGGGAACATCAAGAGAACTTATTCCAAACCGGCCAGCATTTATGAAGAGATTGATGTATGCGGATAAAGCGAAAGCGGAAGTCTAGAGAGAACTAGCGCTTGTGTAAAATGTTTGTTTATAATTTTTTGTTAAAAATACTCTCACGCAGTAGAGGCCGGTTTAGAGTACTCTTAAGGTACCCATCCTTGAGTATTTGATCCATATATATATGTATGTAGTTGGAACTTGCTCATTCTCTACCTCTTTTTTCTCTCTGACATACCCATAGCTGCTCAAGCTTCCTTGCTAAAGTTTTTACCATTTTGAGCCTCAACATATATTCACTTAATTAACTAAAACCTTTGCTTACATTTTGTCATTGTTAATTCAACAAACGAGTAGCATATACACATTGCATGATGTGATATTCAATCTCAGCTGTTCCCGAGGCTATGTGAGTACATACCTTCATATACTCATCATCATCGGCCAAGTCGTCAACACACTCAGACAGCAGAGTGGCATCGTCACGGGTTGCCTTCATCTCCTTGTACAATGTATCTTCTTTCTGTGCTTCCTCTGGTGTTTCTGATTACCAAACACACATGAACACAGAATTTTGTATTAATTCCTATTAAAATACATTTGGCCACGGTAGCCATTTAAAGTTCAAGTTGATTTTCAATTGCAAATTCGAAGCCTAACTGTACTAATGAATATTTTCTGTATAGTGATTAATTACACTACAAGTTTTACAGTAAAGTAAAATGTCGACGGGAAACCTGCATATGTTTGAAGTGAAATTCAAATATGTAGTCGTGTTTGACCAATGGACTCTGAAATTGGACAAGCCGCCTTAATTAGCACCTATATATCACCATCAAAAACCGTGTGTGGTAGACCTGTGCCTACCCCTTAGGCGCCAATGCCAAGGCAACATAGATTAACTAGGTAGATGTACGTACCAGCCATAATCAATGCCATGATCTGCACCCCATTCTTGACGCCTTGTTCCTCTAAGCTTAGGGTCGGCTTTATCACTTTCCCATTTACTATGAGTTTGATTCTGAAAATATTAATGAGTTGTATAAATGCATTTTATACTTCATTCCTTCTCATAACGTTCCTCTAAGGGGTTGGCAGAGGTATACCACTCCCTTGTTTCGATAGTGATATATTTAGGTGCTAATGTGACTGTATTTCCAATTCACAACACAACACATATATAAACATACATAATACATAGGGCATCCAAGACTAAGGTACAAATAGTTGTGTTCATCTCACAAATATCAGCCCATTGGGGGCTTTGAACGGGTTTCGAACCCGCGACCTTGAGCTTTGATATATATCCCCGAAGGGGTAGGCAGAGGCGTATAGGTAATACCCACACACCCACTTTCGGCTAGAGGTATATTAGCTTTGAAATAAGGATAAATATTTAAACAGTTCCATGACAAACAAATGATGTCTTTCAGCATTCATAATTCAATATTGTTACGAGCTGGGTTCGGGATAATTGAATGATAGCCAGTTGTTAGAAACTTGTACGATAAATTGGTACACTATCACTCACTATAGCACTATTCACTATAACACTGATCACTACAACACAGTAATAGTAAAACACAGTAAACACTAGGCACTGAAACACTTCACTAACACTGTAACACTCACTATAGTCACCGATAAAACACTTGTGATCACTCGCGCTGAACTCTACTCCGGAATCAACTGACTGACTAACTAACTACCCGTGCCCATTGGGTACCGCCTTATATATGGCACCGGCACGATATACTAGATATCGGTGGAAGGTTCCAGACCGCCATTAAGACTTTCGTGGAATAACCGTTTGAATGCATCCGCAGAACAATGGCCGGGCCACGAAAACATTTGTCTATATTTCAAGCTAAGTGTTGTTGTTTCGCATGGCTTTCACACGGCAAGACCTCTAGAACCTTCCATCGTAACAATATTAATACACTCTCACCTGCTCTCTGCAACCCCCACCTCAGATGCCACCACAGCAATCAGCTCACTTCCCATTGTATCAAGTCTCTTCTGCACCTTAATAACCCTGGGTTTTTCTCCAGGGATTGTAGCTTTCACTCTGAATGTAGCACAACCTGTCTCCTAAGAAATATAATAATATAATATATTCTCACGCCTTCCCACAAGGGTCCCCGAAGGGGTAGGCAGAGGTGTATAGGTAATACCCACACACCCACTTTCCGCCAGAGGTATATTAGGTGCCAACGTGACAGATGGCGAGTCCATCGCCGTTACTCAAGCACGACTATACATACGCCTTTGAATTACTTCTCAGACGTATGTAGGTTTCCTCTCGATGTTTTCCTTCACCGTAAAGCTCGTGGTGTGGCTAATCGCTGTACTTAAGTTCAGACATACTCTTTGTTACAGTTGGGATTTGAACATGCAATCTTTGTGTTGCTGGCAACAACATGAAACACTTTGCCACTACAACTCTCAAGTGCAAGATATATGATATATATATAGATATACATATCGACGGGTGCAAAGTAAAAAGAGTCATCTACAAAACAGCTACTTTTCAGGAGAGCGAATAATAAGAAAAAATGCTCCCATTTTGTCAATATTAAACCAAATTTATTGAAATTTTCATCATTGCTTCATTATTTAATAATGTATCGACATGTATATTTCATTTCTTCTAATTATATTTAATTTATGAGATACTGTAGTTGTCTACATCTACACTGCGCTTAAAAATATGACAACTGTCTTAACTACCACTTGGTCGTTTCTACGTGGGAATTCCAAAATTTTGATTTAGTAACGTTTAATTGGTATATTTCAGAAAATACGAAAAGTGTAACAGTTCCTATTATTAAAATTAGCTAATGACCGTTTTACATCTTAAATACATCAATTTCAGAACATAATTTCGCAGATGTCTTTTTCTGCGTCGTCGATTCGGTGTCAGGTACACGGTTTAGAAGGAGGTTAAATGAAATATTTACTTAGGAATCATTCATTTATTATCGTAAAAAACGTAACTTCTCATACATTTTTGGAAAGAAAAATAAAATCAATAAGAATCTTACTCATAATTAATGAGATAGGTAATTGCAGGATCTTTGGTTGAGAGTTCAACAGTAAAATTATATAAACTTCGTTTGAAACCAAAAAAAATCTAGAAAGTTTAAACTTTTTATACTTAAAAAAAGTAATATCAGTCACAATAATCAAGTTAGGCCTTACGAAAATTAAACGAGGCCTTAGAGTCGTTTCGGTGACTTAGTTAACACAGAAATAAAAATCAATCCTGTAAAGTACGTTCTATTCGTACAATTTTTAAATAAAAATAAGTAGGTCTATCACTTATGATAAAAGTAAGTAGAAAATTAAATTCTAAACAATAATAAAACTCTCTATCAATACTAAAAAACTACGAAGAATTTGTTATTTTTAATAATTTTAAAAACAATTCAAAAATTATTCAGTCTCATTACCATCAGCACAGGAACTGTTTCCAATTTTTATAAAAGTTATGATATCTAGGAGGGATCAAATTTTGCTGGCAGAGGCTTATTAAGTCTTTGTACTTGGCACTTGTAATCATAATGGGTTCATTATAACATTTTTTGGGATCATCAAAGCCACGGTGGGAACGAGTAGTTACTTTTCGCACCAAGTCAATTCGCTTGGGGTTTTCATCATTTAGATCATATTTATAAAATATTGTGTAAGGAGACTATTTCTCGAACTTGATTCCACTTAATATTCTCATTGTCAGTATTTTTTGTCAATTTAAAATCATTTATACAAATTTTGAAAACCAAAATTTGGTCTTGTGTTATAACCTCATAAGCATCGCCCGACGTTTTACACCACCGAACGAGTGTATAGGTACCATTCGTCAGGACAAAAAATTAATTTTCTATTCGAAGATTTCTCAATTAATGCGTGGACGCTATCGCCTTCCTGCTGGGTGTGACCCTTCTCCAAAAATCTGTGATGAATATCAATTCTATATTTTTGGGAGCAGTATGCATACATCAGAAATACAATACGGTTCCTGTTCTGACCGCCACAGTTATCGGACCACAGGCGGATATCTTTGATACCTCTATCATTTGACTGTTGTATAAAATTATAAAGACAACTAGCCACTTCATTTGAACCCCGCTTAGCTATAGCTTCAGGCCACATATTACATGTTCCCTTTTTACGTCCCATATCAAAAACAGTAAAATTGAAGACAAAAAGTTTGCGCTTATAATAAAATTAACTGGTTTCTCCGTGTGGTGCCGACAATTTTTTTTTAAAATCAAAGGTAGCCTAAGTCACAGTTTCAGATCAAAGATATATTTTTATCATGTGTACTGTTTTTTATGTTTATTTATTATATATTATTTTTATGTTTATTGTACTGATCTTGTGCTCTGGTTTGTGGACAGCAATTTTAAATGCTATAGGTACAGATGTCGCACTGGTCCTTTTTAGGAATATAAAAGGCTATGTTAATTTCCTTGTTAACTATGTCTCGGTACTGGCGCACTGTCTGTACTCTGTAAAAAAACCATCGCTTATATTCTGTAAGCTTTCATCTTCTTTAAAAGGTCTTTTCGGACTTTCTGAACATGAAACAATAGTAAAAAATAACATTAAGAAAATATCATTTCATTATAAGATAATTAATATAGCTAACAATAAGAATTAACATAGGTAGGTACTCATAAACATAGCAAACAATACTAATTTACAAAAGTAAATTGAGACATCTACATCACAATCGCAACATATAAAAAGCTATATGGCAGATAGTCGTTTATGCGTCGTTTCATAACTAAGAATATCAATGATAATCTATTTTCATAATTACAACAACTAAATATGATTTAAGTTCAAAATAACAATAACATTAAACTTGTATTATAATAAATACGTACCTGAATTAGTTTCACGGTCGTTATTGATAAGTTGTAATAGATCTTCTGGGTTCATAATAACACATTGTCGTCTCGTTTTGCCCAAATTCACCAATAATTTACGTCTGTCCATGTCTATTGAGTTGAACTCAAACTGTTTGCTAATATGATAACACTTTTACACACACTTTATCAGTTAACAAACCAAAACAAAGAAATATTCGCGCCGGCCGGCCAAGAACATGTCAGCTGACTGATGACGTTATATGAGTGACCGCGGCCCACCCGCGCGTACCGCGCATAAACGGCCAGCGGTAGGTATCTGCATCTACATCGTGCAAATTCACAAGACAGGCGTAGTTGTCTTCTTTTACGTGAGAAAAGTACCAAAAATAAGGTGATATTTGTATTTTTGTTTTTGCTATGTTGTAGAACATGATATTTTAAGTTAGTTTTTACAATAAAACAAAAATCTCTAAATTGCAGTTGACTCTTTTTACTTTGCACCCGTCGATATATATAAATAGGATCATGATGGGCAAAACTAAACTGGTATGTAAGTCGAGAGCTCTGGTGTTCTATTTTCTCTGCCTACCCCATGAGAACTCAGTATAATGATAAAAATATATGCATAGTGAGCATGCATGCACATTAAATGGCTAAATGCAACCATATGTGTAAGTGGCAAAGTGAGTATAATTGTTACCTTGAATGCTGCATTCGCTTTGGAACGATCAACAGAGTGCAGTTGAAGTTCCTGTAATGCTTTGAGTATTATCTCTTGCTTGACTGACATCTCTTCAGAATATTTATTTGCCAGCTCCTGAAATTTGAACATGTTTTTATTGTCCAAGTTTATACATAAAGAAGTGACAGATATTACCAGTTATGTGCACTGGTATTTCTAATACGAACTTTGTGACGAAAGCGACACATGTTCAGTTCACAGCTAACATTCCCACATTAACTTATTATCCGTAAATAGACTATATTTATGACGAACACACTAACCTGCATTTTTTGCGATGTTTCATTGTCCGGCATAAGGAACGGTGCCTCCCAAAGTTTTACTTTTTCTTCGTTTAATTTAGCTCTTAGTCTAATTAATAAGTCTTCGTGCTGAAGATCTGTCTCCATTTTATCACCCTGATACTACCGGCAAACAACAAAAGAGAAAAGTGATTTGCAGAAATGTCTGATTGTGATTATTTTTCAACAAAACAGCTGTCTAAATCTGTCAGATTTTTTCATCCCTGTCATCGTTTAGATTAGGCATGAGTCTGCGTCCATACTACCTAGTGTCAAAAAAGTTTTAATAATGAAATGGCTCGAATCCAGTCTTTATTTTCCATGATGTTTTGTTAATAGTTTAAATATTAACATGTCTTGGTTGGCATGGCTACACGGTGATATTACATAGGTAAAAGGTATGTGCCACTTTTAACCTAGTTGTGTTCATATTTTGCTGAATCATTACAACGAAGTTGAATATTAGTTTATGACACATTTATAACTTCTATTATTACTATTTCAACGTTAACAGCTGCGTCGTCTCGACTTTGCAGTGCCTACCTACTCCATAAAATCACTGAGGTTTTTTCTCGGACATTCCAATCAATTGATTATCCCACTAACCTACCCAAAAACACACAAAATAATTAACTTTTGTTTCGGGAAAGAATGCAGATATGTGGTTTTGAGTTTTTTTTAATTTGGCTTTAAATGATAAGGCTAACGGTTGAGAATATAAATGATGAATTAACTTTTTTGTAATGTCTTATGTTATGTCCAATCACAGTTTTATTAATTACAAAGTTTGTATGCACAACTGCAAATGAGGGTCAGATCAAAGCAAAATATCTTATTACGTTGTCCTTGATGATCTTGTGAAACCAATATTTTCACTGAAAAGACAAATTCAAAGCCGGCTTTGAATCGCGTCAAGTACCTAAGTATGCAATCTGTATATGTAGGTGTGTTCTAATTGTAAGGAGGTTATTTTAATTTAATACGTATACATGAATATGAATACATAGCGCAAATAATTGGTGCCCGCTTTATTGTACGGAAGCGAATCCTGGGAATGTCAGAGGATATGACGATAGCATAAATGCAGTTGAGATGCGATCTCTTCGATATATTAAGAGTCTTGAAAAAAACTGGAGGGAATGAGGATGTGCTTGTAAAAATGAAGAGGGGCACGATCATATAGAAAGGATGAGTGAAGAAAGATTGACGAAATAGATAAACAAAGCAAAAGTGTGTGCAAGAAGAGGCAGAGGAAGGTCACGTTCCAACTACCTGGATCAAATCGATCGGACACTCAAGGATGGGAATGATATGTATGTATGTATGTATGTATGTAAATATAGGTACATACAATTAATGTGGACAAAGCGAAAAAGTAATGTAAGTCTGGAAAAATAAGGCACTCTACTCTCTCTGCCTACTCTGTTATGGACTCGGCGTGATGATTCATATCTTAATATATGTAATTCTGTACGCATTTTTGTCACCTAACTCTTCCTAAATGCTTCATCCACATTCATCAGTCTCTTCATACATGCTCGCCGGTTTCGAGTACTCTCGACGTTCCCTTGAGTGTCCGATCGATTAATTGTTATTGTTTTAATCAACTGGTTATTTTGTTTTAAGCACCCATATTCCACGCTTGGTAAATTGTTGATAGCAATGTGGAGTACCAATTTACTGCTAAGCACTTGTTCAAATTGTAATTGGACGTATTTGGAGATAGAGTAATAATGCGAGCGGTCACCATTATATTCGGTAAGGAATAATATATTTATCTTAGGTATATCATATCATTAGATATATTAGGAGTGGATCGAGTAGTTGCCCGCGACACCAAAGATCGCAAGTTCGAATCCCGCCTATACCAAAGAGTTTTTCTGAACTAAAGTTCAGTGATTAGTCACACCACGAGCTTTACGGTGAAGGAAAACATCGAGAGGAAGCCTGCATACGTTTTCAGAAGCAATTCAAAGGCGTATGTATAGTCACGTTGGCACCTAAAATATATTTCTGGCGGAAAGTGGGTGTGTGGGTACGCCTATACACCTCTGCCTATCCCTTCGGGGACCCTTATGGGAAGTGAGGATATATTATTATTATTTATATCTATAAATATCTTACGACTTACAGATATAAATAATAACAGAGGATTATAATATATTTCGGGCTAAAGGTTGGTGTCTGCTTTTGAGAAAGGCATGGAGATATATCTTATACGCAGTTATAAACGGTAATGTGCGAGCATGTAATGTTGCAAGTGTCGGTAACCGCTTGCCATCAGGTGGACAGCATGCTTGTCACCTTTGTGGAATATAAAAAAAAACCTTTAATACTCTAGTCATAAAGTACCAACATTTATATGTACTCAACATTCAACATTCGTTTCAGGTAAGGTTTATTTTGTCCAGTTACATTTTAATTCACGAAATGTCCCAAGTGTACAAACTTAATGTATTTAAAAAAGGCAACGGAAAAAAACCTTACCTAAAGAGTAAAGTAATATAGACTACCTTACCTTTTTATAATTAGCGTGAAATACTCTCAAACGGGCATCTAATTTATCATGTCTTTGGATCTTACATCTGTACAAGTGGCTTATAATTTCAAAAGGAACGGTATTCAAAATAAGGGTATTTCAAGTTTGGCATTTCCGTCTTATTTAAAAAAAAAAGGACGGATAATAGCGAGGATCTCTCCAAGGAGGCGTGAGAATATAATATATACAAAATAAATACAAAACATTCTTAAAAGCAACGTTATAAAATAGTTTTTTGTGATTATTATAGGGAACTACAGCATGCAAGAAAAGATTGTCGTAAAAAACAGTTTTTCAGTTTTCAACCAATGACACTTGTATGGTCAGGTTTGTTGGTGTTGCTGCACTTGGCGCAGTCCTACATCCTGCTTACTGCCAACCTGGAAGACGTGCACGCCCTCGCGAGGCAGGTGGCGAGCTCCCCGGTGGTAGGTCAGCTCAGCAAGCTGGTGCGACGCGCCGCCGACGTGTTCAACAAGCAGCTGAACAAGCCCCTTCAAAAGAAACGCGCAAATGATTACGACGGTAGCAAAATTGTATTTTTTAACCAACTTAGTAGATACCATAAATTAGTTTTTAATTTTTGTAATATTGTGTAAGTATGAATGAATGTATAGGAGAATATAAACTGGCCGTTTATACGAGTATTAAATACATAATAGAAAGGAATTAAAAAGAAATATAAATTTCTTTGTTCATTATGTAACTTTACCCTACGTTTACGTTGTGAGTTGAAAAGTGTCGGATATATTAGTATTTAATAATATTAATAATAGTATTTTTATGCGGTAAAAGATTACATGAAAACTTAATTAGTGCCTAGAGCCTCCTTTTAAGTAAACGATGCCTGTGTTAGGAGACCCTGCTCTTCACAATAATAGACAAATAGATAAGAGTACAAGGTTATAGAAATATGCCTTATTATAATTTATGGGTATACATGTACGTGTGCGTCCGTATAGTGTGTGCGTGTGTGTGTACCTACCTATATATGTTTACGTTTAGGAATATATATTAAAAAATATGTTGGTAATACGTATTATCACGTAATTAAATGTATATTTTAGTCGGCTTGAACCATTTCAGGACATGAAGCTAGAAGTCCAACTGGAGATCGGGCCTCGAGGGAAACTCTAGAGGAGGACGCCTCCGCGCCAAGCGAGACGCTAGCAGACAACCGCATCGAGCGACGCAACCAGCCGTTGGAAGAACTCATCAACCTGGGCCATAACGCTAGCTACTACCTTAAGTCTATCAGCAAGATTATTGAGAAAATCTGAATCCTTTGATAAATTGCTGTTAAACCAGTCTGTTTACCACTTTCTATGGATGCTTGGTGCAAGGGCATCTTCAATGCTGACCCCTTTTTTTTTTTTTTTTTATACCACTTGGGTGGCAAACAAGCATGCGGTCCGCCTGATGGTAAGCGGTTACCGCCGCCTATGGACGCTTGCAACACCAGGGGTATCACTCGCGCGTTGCCGACCCTGCAGGAATCTTTTCACCAACTTTCCGCTTACGTATATATATATATATGTATATATATTTATATAATATACCCCTGAGACTATTATTAACTAAATCTATAACAAAATTAATAATACCTACCCAGTACCGCCCAGCTTGGTTTGGATGAAAATCAAAATTGAACATAGCACCACTTACCGAGTCCAAAACCACCATACCGGAATCCATGAATCCACACAAAAAAAATATTAAAATCGGTCGCGCAATTTTCGAGTTTAGGGAGCCTAAATAATGGGCTTGGTTGCTATAAATAACTATACAAGACGCAAAGGATACACAACAGTTGGATAATAAAAGCGAAAAGAGATTGTTCAAACATTCCGAGCGTCCCGCGAGAGACATTGTTGAAAATATTTCGTGGCCTCAACACAGACTTTTAAGTACGCAGATTAGAGACAAGACAAGTATGCGATTACCTTAATTTGATAAATCGAACAGCCGATTATCAAAAATTTGTTATTTTCATGAAGAAATTTTTTTAACCATACTTTAAATATATATTTTCCACGCCTTCCCACAAGGGTTCCTGAGGAGGTTGAGTTGTGACAGCAGCCTCTTTTTGCGAATATTTAGGTGCCAACGTGACACATGGCGAGTCCATCTCCGTTCCTCTAGCACGATTGGCATACGTCTCTGAATTTCTTCTCAAATCACATACCTATTATATAAGTACATAGCTAAAGCTGTTTGTTTAGTACTGTGCCAAAGACGCGAAACCTTAATGGTCTCGCTTCTAGGAATCTCTTTGCCACGCGTACAGTTATAGAACATAGACTACTATTAATATACTCGTATGTTATAGAAGTTCCATCATGTAGTTATCTGTGCTTTACAATATTTTATTTTTGATACTTTATTTACAATAACATTAATTAACAGTATTTATAAAATATGGTTGTATAACTGACTACTTACATTATAAAATTATTTGGTAATTGGACGAGTGGTTCGAGTAGTTGCCTGCGACACAAAGATCGTAATCCATACTAAATGTACATTTATTTCTACATTTAC
Organism: Drepana arcuata; assembly: GCA_016069955.1. Classification (NCBI taxonomy): domain Eukaryota; kingdom Metazoa; phylum Arthropoda; class Insecta; order Lepidoptera; family Drepanidae; genus Drepana; species Drepana arcuata. The sequence continues at coordinate 53,119 of JACCPG010003267.1, read as the reverse complement.
ACTCATAAATGTAGAAATAACATATGCTTAATAATAATGTGTATCATACTAATATTATAAATGTGAATGTAAGTTTGTTTGATACGCTTTCACGTAAAAACTACTTAAGAGATCACTATAAAACTTTGTACACATATTCTTGGAGGTATTAGAAGTAACATAGGATACTTTTTATTGAAAAAAAAATTTACGAAAGATAAAAAGCCGTCCACGCCGACGAAGTTGCGGGCACTGCTAGTAATAGTAGTCAGGGTGTGGGCTCTGGCTGTCACACAACGCGGCCCAAGGGCGGGAGCGCCACGTGGCTCGGGCTTCCGATGACACAACGAGGGCAGTAGGGGCAAAGATAGGCGCCCCTGGGATGTGCTGAGACAAAGTGCAGAAGGGCACTGCGTTCCTCAGGAGATCCCAGAGCCCTCCTATATTCACAGAGGATGGCCACCGAGGGGGTTTTAGTGAGTAGAAAAAGTGCTTCTTTTTCGATCGTTTTATAAGTGCCCATCTGGGCCTATGTGAAATAAAAAAAAATTGATGATTTTGAAATCTCACATAACCCGTTCATCCCCCCCAGGACGGTCGGGTACCTATAGAAGGTTCCCGCTATAAAAAAGAAAGGATATCGCATCGTATGCATGTTACTGTCTTGCTTACGGTGAACTAAATATTTAAAGATACTAAGGCTTAGACAAAAACACATTACAACTTATAAATATTAACTCAATGTTACGAACATATGTATGTGATAGGGAACAACAGCTTCTATACGAAATATGGAGCGGTATAGCCGTGATGAATGATTAAATAGTTGACGCGTTTCTTTACACATCAAAGCTTCAACTCAGATTTCTTTACCTGAATGAACATTTATTTGAATAATATGGATTGTATTGTGCAAGAGCCGTGGTGGCCAGGTGGTTCGAGTAAGCTTGTAACACAAGCAAGTTCGAATCCCGACTGTACCATATTTTTTTAACTTTAGTAGTGTATGGTCACCACAAGCTTTAATGAGACCTGGAAGTAAAACATCCAGAGTAAACCTGTACTTGAGAAGACATTCAATGTATTGTCGTGCGTGGGTAAAGGCGATGGACTCGCCATCTGCCACTTCGGCAGTAAATCTCCGGAAAAAAATATGTAAGTGTATAGGTGTATTGTATCCACGTACTATCTCTTCAGGAATCTTTGTGGGCAGGCGTTCAGATAATTATATAAGGCTTGCATGATGCGTTTCTGACTTCTTGACTCTACGTAGCACGCGATAGGTCTGTCCGTCCCTTGATTGACTTGAACTTCAACTACCTACTTAAGTCTCTTAATTTGTGATTGTAAACATTAAATTCATTATAATAAAAAAATTACAGTACTCACAAGGGTCCCCCGAGGGGTAGGCAGAGGTGTATAAGTATTACCCACACACCCACTTTCCGCCAGATATATTTAGGTGCCAACGTGACCGATGGCGAGTCCATCGCCGAAAGTAGCGTAATATTGCGAAATTCTCAGGAACTCAGTAACTCTAATATCATTGCCGTTATATTTAGTGCTCTTGTTCGCAGCAAATTAGATTCTCGCGCATGCGTATGGAATCCTTGCGAGAAGAAATACATACTCATCCTCACGCCTTCTCACAAGGGTCCCCGAAGGGGTAGTCAGAGGTGTATAGTTAATACCCATACACCCAATTTCCGCCAGAGGTATATTAGGTGCCAACGTGACAGATGGCGAGTCCATCGCCGTTACTCAAGCACGACTATACATACACCTGTTGAATTTCTTCTCAGACGTATGCAGGTTTCCTCTCGATGTTTTCCTTCACCGAAAAAGCTCGTGGTGTGACTAATCACTGTACTTAAGTTCAGAAAAACTCATTGGTACAGTCGGGTTTCGAACTTGCGACCTTTGCGTCGCAGGCAACTACTCGAACCACTCTTAAAAATCAAAATCAATATCAAAATATTTTATTCAACGTAAGGGACACAAGGAACACTTATTGAACGTCATATACAATTAATAAAACCTAAAGTTACCACCGTTTCTAAGAAAAAACCCTGCCAGGAGAAGAAACCACGAAACAAACTCTTAAACTTACAATTAACTGAATATTAGTGTATTTCTACTTACTGTGTATTTATATTTATACTGTGTCTAAGTTAACGCTAATGTCCAGAATATCCCAAAGTTATATTGTTGTGAATGTGGACGAAGCGAAAGAGGTATGTAAGTCTAGAGAGAACTGGCGCTCTATACTCTCTGCCTACCCCGTTAGGGACTTGGCGTGATGATATGTATGTATATTGTTCAAAATCAAAATCTTTTTATTTCACATAGGCCCAGATGGGCACTTTAAAACGTCAAAAAAGAAGCACGGTTCGGGTTGGTTGCTTCCATGGAGAAGAACCGGCAAGAAACTCCATGGCTACTCTTTTCAAATCATTAATCATTATTAGTAACAATAACATCACCGATATTAGCAATTCCATCAATCGCCACACAATGGGGTGCACCTTTTGTGGCAAGGAATCAATTTATCAAGCTAACACCGTTGACTAGTCATCTGACACCAATTTACTAACGCTTACTAAAGTGACATGTCATTACTACCGCATTGCCTATATTATGGTGTGGTATTTTAGACCTTGCTTAACTCGGCCTCAACTAATGCAGAATTTAACTTGGGTCATTTATCACACCCTGAAATTTGAGGTTTAGAACACTGTGCATATTTAATGGAAACTGAAGTCCAGAGGCAGACTGGAGGGGAGAGTAGAGAGAAAGGGTTGGACAGATCGCCGGTTCGGAAAATACATTCTTCTGAGAAAATATTCAAAAGATATGTATTTATTTTTGAGTGAATACATAAATAATTTTTATACATAATATATGATAATGTATCTCTCTCTCGAATCCCACACAGGGCAGCCAGAGAGAATGGAGCACCTGATCGCTCGACTTACTGATAAATTTTGCGCCCCTTACGTTTCAGGAGTAGGCAGACGCGCCCACTTTCAGCCAAAGATATATTTTAAGTACCAACGTGACAGATGGCGAATACATCGCCGTTACCAACCACTAGGGCTCTATTTCGGTTTCATAGATGCTCGCCGATTCCCTAGACATTCCCACCCTTGACTCATCGATCAATTTGATCTTGGTAGATGGTGGTCTTCCTCCGTCTCTTTTACCAGCAATGAATACGTATAATCTTGTTGCAAACAGTAGCATATCTTGTCATGAAGCCACTACACTGGCGAGAAATGCAATTAATCGTTTAAGTGGTTCGTACCCTGAATACTGGCGCGTATGTATAATATTATAATGTTTGTGCTATGATACACTTAGTTCTCTACGACAGAACTTCCCCTGCTCGCAATTGGTAAAGCAACCCTCGAGTGATACAGCTCGGCTTGTGTACCTACTTCATATAAAGTGCTCTCTCGCTTTGGATATAATTGTACACTTTCATAGTTTCAGCTACGACATTTAAATCTATAATCATATTTCTAGGCCGTGGTGGCCGAGTGGTTCGAGCTGTTACCTGCGACGCAAAGGTCGCAAGTTCGAATCCCGACTGTACCAATGAGTTTTTCTGAACTTAAGTACAGTGATTAGTCACACCACGAGCTTTACGGTGAAGGAAAACATCGAGAGGAAACCTGCATACTTCTGAGAAGAAATGAATCAAAAGGCGTATGTACCTAATAGTCGTGCTTGAGTAACGGCGATGGACTCGCCATCTGTCACGTTGGTACCTAATATACATCTGGTGGGTGTGTGGGTTGGGTATTACATATACACCTCTGCCTATCCCTTCGGGGACCCTTGTGGGAAGGCGTGAGGATATATTATTATTTTTTATCAAATTATTTTTTTCGGGTAACTAATAAAATAAATAAATAAATGAGAGCAGTATGGTTCTTAACAAGAGTCATCTATTGCAAGCTAGCAAAGGTTACATATATTTACATATTATATTCTCGTCACGTTTAACGCGGTAGGCAGGATAGGTAGAGAGCCAGTTCCTATTGTTCCGTTCGTCGTCTTTAGAAGAAGTGGGTTTACAACTGATAAACAAACTTACAAGTTCTTAAAATGAGCTTCATATAACGTAGTCTTGTATTATCTCTAGTACCTGGATGACCGAGCTTAGCTCGGTATTCTTCAGATTTATATTTTTTCGTACGAATGACATACTTATGACAACCAAACACTCATTGGCTTAAAGTTGCTTAGCAACGCTTTATCAGTGGGGAAATTCATATACTAATGAAATTGTTAGAGATTTTCAATGCCTAAAAACACGGATAAAACGACTTTTTTTTAAATGAAACCTAGCTAGATCGATTTATCGCCCCCGAAATCTCCCCCTTACCAAATTTCATGAAAATCGTTGGAGCCGTTTCCCAGATTCAGATTATATATATAGATATATACAAGAATTGCTCGTTTAAAGGTATAGGGATATCTGAATAGTCTATTCTAACATCATTGACTACTCGCAAGGTCGAAAACTAATAAAGTCACTCACATTCTAAAAAGAACATTGAAAAGCCTTTCAAACCGATATGAAAAGCCTCTTAGTCCTTCATCTTTAAAGCCTTTGTGTAACCACAGGTAAAACGAATCCGCCGTCCCACAAATTGGGCCCCGCGCGTCTGTCTGTCACTCTCTTAATTGACCCGAAAGTGTTTATTACTGATGTCAAAACTCAGCATGGATACAATAACTAAAGCTTAGGTTTAAGAGAATAGACGGGCAGAGTGCAGATATATATGTGTGTGTGTGAGTGTACGTATATGTAATTTTTTTTGCTTTTTTTATTTCAATAACGAATCAACTTTCGAGCCGAAACTATAGGTACCCGACCGTCTTAGAGGGTGGTATATGTAAGATTTCTTCTCCTATTCCATATTTCCATCCGGTTGTCCCTTGACACCTCTATTTTTTATTAATATTGTTAATAAATAAAGAGAATTGGCAAAGATGTGTTATTACGTTCATATGTCAGTAAACAAAAATAATCTCCGATGCTTGAACATCACAAGTGAATTGAAAAGTGCTTGACAGTACTCAAATGAAGCTTGCAAACGTCGGGGCCGCAATTTCAAATAATTTTTAAAATATTCATTAAGCCCTTGTCGAGTACGTTGGAGAGGTTGTCAAGGGAAGGCATGACTTAATTTTAAGTGAATAAGGAACTCAATTGGAATAGGTCTGGAGGGTTTTTACAACGAAAATTAAGCCTCTGAGACCGGAAATACATAAAGTTTTATGTATGTATATTTTCTGTCCTTAGTTAATTACGAATGATATTCATCCTTCAGGTGCCTAAGTAACTTAATGTTCATCTGCTTTAAAATTTTTCATGTCACAATATTCCCCAAAACGGTAAATTACGTAATTTACTATAAATATTATCTTATGTCAGATCAATACATTATAATAATTTATTTAACACACACATAGACAAACATAACTTACCTTACTAGAAGGTTAAATGACAAAAATCAATGAATAACTATGTCATGTTAAGCACCTTAGTAGTGTGTGTATGGAACCAACTCAGTGTACGCTGTGTTAAACACAGCACTGATTTACAGTTGCGTGAGGATATATAACAATATTATATCCTCACGCCCCGAAGCTATAGGCAGAGGTGTAAGGTACCCACACACCCAATTTCTGCTTGAGATATATTTTTTAGGTGCCAACGTGACAAATGTAGAGTCCATCGCCGTTGTTCAAGCACGACTATACATACGCCTTTGAATTTCTTCTCAAGCGTATACAGGTTCCCTCTCGATGTTTCCTTCACCGTAAAGTTTAGTGTTTCCTTCACTGTAGATCTCGTGGTGTGACGACTCACTGTACTTATGTTCAGAAAAACTAATTGGTACAGTCGGGATTCGAACTTGCAATCTTTGTGTGGCGGGCAATACATAAAACCACCACCTGCATGCGTTTGCGAAGAAATTCCAAGCCGTGGACTCGTCATCTGGCATCCACCTATTGTCGGGCCTACGTTGTTCCCCCATACTTGGGTACTATTGCTGTAACGAAAAAATATTGTTATTGTATATGCCTAATGATTTGAAAAGAGAACCCAAGAGAACCCATTTCTTGCTGGTTCTTCTCCATGGAAGCGACCAACCCGAACCGTGCTTCTTCTTTTTCGACGTTTTATAAGTGCCCACCTGGGCCTATGTGAAATAAAAATATTTTGATTTGATTTTGATTTCATCTGTCACCTAAAACACCTAAAACATATCTCCAGTGAAAAGTGGGTATGTAGAATTTATTTATTCAAGACGTACAACAATATGAACAAGTTGTTTGACTTAACCAGTTAGATCTACGTACTTGATATCTGACAAAGCAATGGAAGTATTGCCAGTATGCAACAAAGGAATCCAGTGTAATTAACACAACTATGTACCGCGTCGGGACGTTCAATTGTTATGGTAATCCGTACGGCATTTGACATGGAATTGATGACGGAAATGCCACGTGTAAGAACGTACTACGACGAACAATGTTACCTTGCATGGTTAAAGAGATGGCGAGTCCATCGTATTTCACCTACGAGTACACGTACGTCTTTGAATTTCTTCTCAGACGTATGCAGATTTTTTTCTCGATATTTTCCTTCACCGTGAAGCTCGTGTTGTGACCAATCACTACTCAAGTTCACAAAGACAGGTACAGAAAGGATTCGAATTTGCAATCTTTGCATTAGTGGCGATTAGTCGAACCACTCAGCCGGCACAGCTTCATTAATAAAGGAAATTGAACTGAAAGTTAGTGAAGGCAAAGATATTAAGCGCTGTTTTGATAGTCTGGTAATCTAGTTCATCAAGATCTTTGATACGGTGAGAGTATTAAATCATAAATACTTAGAGATTAGACGGCATTGTTACGTTGAAGCTAGGCTAAGAAGTTCCTTTGTACCAGTTTCTTTTATACACCGTAAAGCTGAAAAAAAAACAAGAATAAAATGTGCTGGCTTCTCCATCTTGAAATATTATAGCGAACTATAACACTTGAAATACCTGTATATTTACAACAATTACCGAACTATTGTCCAACAACTGATAAATTTGATTAATGTCCGCATAACGGAGGCTATGTCGAGTATTTGTGTGCTAAGCTTGATCGCTGATTTATTGGGGCGGAACTTTGATGGAATTACAAGTTAGTTTGATTGGCTGGCTATATCGAGGTTGGTTACAGATGAACTTTGAGCTATGCTGCGTATTATATTCATCTAATGATAATATATTATAGGTAAATACGGAATTTTGTAATTTCTAGTAATCCTTACTAATATTATAAATGTGAATGTACGCTTGTTTGTTACGCTCTCACGTAAAAAATATTTAAACAATCATCAAACTTTGTACACATATTCTTGAAGGTATCAGAAGTAACATAGGATACTTATTAAAAAAAAAACGATAGATCAAAAAGCCATCCACGCCGACGAAGTCGCGGGCACAGCTAGTATATTATATAACTCATTCGGTTTGGAGCCTCCGTGACCTTGTGGTAAAAGTAGACATATGCTAAATTTAAATTGCAAATTAAAACCCCAGTACGAATAAGATTTTTCGAAACTCCGTAACACGCAGCTCGCGATGTGAAGCTTGTGTTGCTATTATAATATATTTCCACAAGGGTCCTCGTAAGGGGGCTGGGGTCTATAGATAGTACCCATGTACCCACTTTCCACCAGAGATATCTTAATATATATAAATTACGCGTCACGTTGTTTGTCCGCGATGGACTCCTAAACTACTGGACAGATTTCAATCAAATTTGCACACCGTGTACAGTTTGATCCAACTTAAAAGATAGGATAGCAACACAATTGGAGCCGATAGGTGGCGCTGTGATCGTGTTTCATGCAGTTTAACTTTTTCACCCGGGCGAAGCTGGACGGGACAGCTAGTATTTTATTATAGATTCAATGTATTGCTTCTCAGACGTATGCAGGTTTCCTCTCGATGCTTTCCTTCATCGTAAAACTCGTGTTGTGACTAACCACTGTTCAGATAAACTCATTGGTACAGTCGGGATTCGACCTTTGTGTCACAGGCAACTACTTAAACCAGTCGGCCACCAAAGCTCTCACGACCTACGAAGAAGGACATTAAAAGTAATCTCATTAGCGTCGAAGAAATTCAATAAATATATTTTCATAAAGCCGTGGTGGCCGAGTGGTTCGAGCAGTTGCCTGCGACGCAAAGGTCGCAAGTTCGAATCCCGACTGTACCAATGAGTTTTTCTTAACTTAAGTACAGTGATTAGTCACACCACGAGCTTAACGGTGAAGGAAAACATCGAGCTAATCCCAACTAATTCATTGAATTCCTTTTATGTTAAATCGGGTTACACACATATCCCATACGGCAATATGCCTCTGTGTTCAGAATGAAGGACACAATTTTTATATTCTAGCCTTGTCAATTTAATCGTCGTTCAGTGTTTAATATTTATAATATAAACTAGCTGCCCCGCCCAGCTTCGCCCGGGTGAAAAAGTACAATTTCCTGAAACACGATCGCAGCGCCACCTATCGGGTCCAATTGTGTTGTAAGCTATCCTTTCTTTTAAGTTGGATCAAACTGCACACGGTGTGCAAATTTGATTGAAATCAATGAGGTTTTATCTATAGAGACGTTATACTCCTTGAATATGAAGTATAAACATGGCAAATTTTATGCTATACCTGCATATAGCTACAATACACAACTCACACAACGGCATTAAGCACACTGATGAGATTAAAAGAACACGAAGTATATGAATCCTAGTTGTCAGAAAGGGATAACAGCACAGCCACGTGCCAATATGTCGACCTTTAAACTTTTTTTTTTTTTTTTTTTTTTTTTTTGTATTGTCTCTCGTAGCGTGAGTTCCGGGAACTTTTGCTACTTAACCGGTCAATGGCGAGACCTAGGCCTCCAGCCAGGCAATTTAGTACTAAGCAACACAGCTAAGGGCACCCCCTGTGGAGTACGAGCCTCGGCTTAGGGCGTTGCTGGATCGCGAGCAAGGGAGCTGGGCTGGACTGGTAATTTTATTTATATATTATTTGGGGGCGGGATTTGCGCGTCTGGCTCGGCGCGGGCCGGCGTTTGCGGAGGAGGTCGGGGGGAACATTACGGCTTATTCGCGTCGAGCCTCGCCGGCGAGGACGGAACAGTGGTCGGTTGTGTGTAGTGTTGGTATGTTTTTGTCTGGCGTCCTGGAGGACCGTTATGTCGTCATCCGGTTCGATGACGGCATGTTTTGGACGCCTTATCTTCGAGATAAGGGAAGGAGTGTATCGGGCAGCCGATACGACGAGGGGGTTGGGGTGATTTACAGCAGAATCGAAATGACGTTTGGACAGTTTTTTCAAAAACTGTTTTATAGTTGGGACTTTGAGGTCAACGTGGAGTTGACTATTACGCATGTACCACGGGGCACCTGTGGCTCTCCGGAGAAACCGGCTTTGGAGCACTTGCAGGGGGTTGAGTGTTGACTTGCTAGAGTGTGCGAGCACTACACCCGCATATGTCATGATTGGTCGAATGCACGTCGTGTAAATCCTCACCTTGGATTTCAATGAGAGTTTACTTCGTGCATTCAACATGCTGTGAAGTCTACCGAGCGCGAAGGCGGCTCGCGCGCGTACCGCCTTTACGTGGTGACGGAAAGAAAGGCGCTGATCGAGGATCACACCCAGGTATTTGGCTTTTTCTTCCCATGGAATGGGTTTGCCGAAGAGGGTGATGGGGGCTATCCGTGGGCGTTCGAGGCCCTTCCAGAATAGAATGGCTGCGCTTTTGGTGGGGTTCACTTCAATTCTCCATTTCCGGAACCACCGCCCTAGGGCTGTGACCGCGGATTGGAGGTTGTCGTGAATTCCCGCGGGAGTTCTACCTTTGTAGTAGATAGCCGTATCATCGGCGAATAGAGCGCTTTTAACTCGTCTATGGAGGGGAATGTCGCTGGTATAAAGCGTGAATAGGAGGGGCGAGAGCACAGAGCCTTGCGGGACTCCTGCTCGTATGGGATGGGGGGAAGAGAGTGTGCCCTCGACTCTGTAGCGGAAGGAGCGGTTAGACAAAAAGTCCCGTACTATGCGTACTAGACGGTCCGGCACGCCCAACTGGTACAGCTTGTATATTAAGCCGTTGTGCCAGACCTTGTCAAATGCCTTCGCCACGTCGAAGAGGAGCATACCCGTGGTATAACCGAGTTGGAAGCCGCTACTGACGTCTTCCACTATACGGTGGACTTGTTGGACACAGGAGTGTTTGGTTCGAAAACCGAACTGTTGGTCAGGTATGACTTTCTTAGAGTCTGCAAAACTCTTTAATCTATTGTAAATAAGTCTCTCGTAAATCTTGCCAAGGACGTTGAGGAGACTGATGGGGCGATAACTGGAGGCTTCGGTCTTGGGTGTCCCTGGCTTGGGAATACCTATAACCGTTGCACTTTTCCAGGATTGGGGGAAAAAGTTGTTGCTCAGTGCTGCATTGAAGATGGCAGTGAGCAAAAATATGAGATAAGGGGAGAAGAGTTTGATAACTCTGTTAGCGATCCCGTCGGGACCTGGGGCTTTCCTGGGGTGAAGATCCTTGATCACTTTCCGGACTTCGTCCACCGTGATTGGGGCGATAGGGTGGTCTGGGCGTTCGGAGGGTGGGTGGGATAGTTTGCTTTCGACCTCGGCGTCCACCTTCTTGAGGTGGCGCTGATCTACTGGCAAGGTGCTGGGCGTACATTGAGCCTCGGGACTGTCGGCCAGGCACTCGGACTTCTCGTCGTCGTCAAAGGCGGGCCCTTGATTTGGACGAGTGAGTGGAGGCATGGACGAGATTTTGTCTGATTTAAGTTTCCGTTGGAGATGCCAAAAGGCCAAGTGACTCGGTTCAAGTTCCCCTAGGAACTTGTTCCAGCGAGCGTCTCGCAGGTCTTTCATGCGGTATCTCAGCTTGCGCTGGAGCGACCTCAGAAAGGTGCGGTTCGCTTCAGTCGGGTGAGCTCTATGCGCTCGGAGGGCGGCGTTCTTTTCCGTCACCAGTTCACGCACGTCGTCGGGAAGTTTCCAGCGATGGTCTTCCATCACCGGAACTTGTCGTGAACAGGCGTCCACGGCTGACTGTACGTGAGCTGTGAGGGAATCGACCGCCTTTTGAGTGTCGGCTGCCGACTCTATGAGGGGCGGGATAATATCTAAGTGAACAGATGAAGAGGACTTGAGGAGTTCCTCCAGTTTTCTCCAGTCTGTTATCTTTTTCTGAGGTGGGGACTGACCTGAGTCCGGGGGCCTAGTCGGGGGGAGAGCGCTAAGGTCACAGGTCGGTGGTCGGAATCTAACTCGTCGTGCGACCTCAACGAGTGCAAACGGAGGTTTACATTCTTGAGGATCGCAATGTCTAGTACGTCCGGTCGGTGGCTGATATTCTCGGGATAGTGGGTGGGGTGCATAGGCGCAATGACGTCGAATTGGAGGAGCCCGCTGAGGTCCTCCAATTGGCGTCCTCTGTTATTTCGTGAGTGGCTGTTCCAAGCATCGCTCTTGGCATTCAGGTCACCCGCGATAATAACCGAGCTACTGATGTTGATGAGGGCTTTGATATCCGCTTTGATATCGGCCGTCGAGTTAACAGGGGAACAGTATGCAGAGACTATCGTGATCGGCTGATGGCCGGTCATTCCTAATCGACAGATTGAGGTCTCAATGTGGGAGAGGGTTGGCGGTTGGATCGGAATACAGTGCAGGGACCTCTTGTAATAGATCAAAGTACCACCGAGGGCGGATCGAGATCTATCATTGCAAACTACGCAGTAGTTTGCAATTCTAGGGTCTCGGTGTGATGGTTTCCGACCTTTAAACGTTCTCTCTTTCGCTCTTAAACGTAACGCGCTACTTGTCTCGTTCGCGCGAGTGGCGCAGTGGCATCGTCGCAGGAGTTAATTCAGATTGAAATATAATGTTAAATTTTCGTATTTTTTATAGATAAAACAAATTTACATTACTTACAAATGAAAAGACACATAATTCTTGATTTTTACACTCGGCCAGTATATGTTCTGCAGTTTCTAAGCACCTAAGAAGGCATTTTTCTTAAATGTTGAATAAGTGCTACGACGTTGCCAGTTAAGCTGCGACTAAGTTGACTCAAGCCAACTGGCTTGTGTTGAGTTAGCCAAGCCGAGCGCGGTAAGACGTATCTATTCTTTTTTACATCAATGATTGAAATCGGTTAAGTAGTTCAGGAGCCCATCGTGGACTTGATTGCCATAAAAAAGGTTATAGTGAGTATTATTGAGTGAGTGAGGTATCTTAAAAGAGAGACATATGCTGTGGCGGACTTTGTTTTAGAACTTTTTAAGAGGAACAAATCTCTCATACATGATAAACCGCTTACGCAACGCACGCAACGGAAGCTCTCAAAAAGGAAAGTTTTTTTTCCGTTCTGGCAACATTATTAATTTATGCTTCGCTCCTATTAGTCGTAGCATGATATTATATAGCCTAAAGCTTTTCTAGAGAAATGGACTGTTCAACACAAAAATAATTTTTCAATTCCAACCAGTAGTTCCTGAGATTAGCGCGTTTCAACAAACAAACTCATCAGCTTTATAATATTAGTATAGATAAAAAAGGTTATAGTGAGTCAATCTTAAAAGATAGACATATGCTGTCCAGGACTGTTTTTTAGAACTTTTAAAGAGGAACAATTCCCTCATACATGATATTTGTGTAACTTAAACCGTTTAATACGCAGCGCACGCAACGGAAGCTCTCAAATAGGAATATTTTTTCCCGTTCTGGCAACATTATTCATTTATGCTTCGCTCTTATTAGTAGTAGCGTGATGTTATATAGCCTAAAGCCTTCCTAGAGAAATGGACTATCCAACACAAAAATTATTTTTCAATTACAACCAGTAGTTCCTGAGATTAGCGCGATCAAACAAACAAACTCATCAGCTTTATAATATTAGTATAGATAAAAAAGGTTATAGTGAGTCAATCTTAAAAGATAGACATATGCTGTCCAGGACTGTTTTTTAGAACTTTTAAAGAGGAACAATTCCCTCATACATGATATTTGTGTAACTTAAACCGTTTACGCAGCGCACGCAACGGAAGCTCTCAAATAGGAATATTTTTTCCCGTTCTGGCAACATTATTCATTTATGCTTCGCTCTTATTAGTAGTAGCGTGATGTTATATAGCCTAAAGCCTTCCTAGAGAAATGGACTATCCAACACAAAAATTATTTTTCAATTACAACCAGTAGTTCCTGAGATTAGCGCGATCAAACAAACAAACTCTTCAGCTTTATAATATTAGTATTGTAGCTTATTTGTCACTAGATGGAGCTAGTACCGAGCGTCAATTTACGTAACTGTATACAAAAGTGGACCCAATTGCAATTTAAATGCTTTAAAAGGGTTTGAAAATGCAATTTACTTTAAGATTGAATCCGTCCAATTAAGGTTGAAAAATTAAATTTTAAAATGTTTCTAGTGAACTCCAGCTTTTGTACGATTCTTTCGAGGATTTAACATGCTTTATTGATTACGAACTGTATAAAGATTTTTAAATGTTTATTACAAATCTTCAAGCCCTCCCACAAAGGCTAATTGAGGGGAAGCTCTCTTTTTGCCGAAGATAAAGGTAATACTGTAGGGAAATGAGGAATTTTCGAGAATACCGCAGTCTCGATTCAATACGAAGTTACTTAATAGTGATTAAACACTATTTATTTTTACGGTGAAGGAAAATCGAGAAATTCTGTGAGGGAAGGCCTGAGAAGAAATTCAAAGGCGGAAGGGGAGAATGTGTTAGTAATTTGGTGATGGATCTCCGCCATTCAGCCATTGGCACTCTAATATATTTATGGTTGTAGTATTTCCTATACACCTCTGCCTACCCCTTCGGGGACCCTTGTGGGAAGGCGTGAGGATATATTATAATATATATTATATATTATATATAAAGGTACAACAACCACACTACATACGTATTCAAATTTATTTTAAAACAACTAAGTAAACCTCCTGGATCAAATCGATCAGACACTCAAGAATTGGGACGTCGAGAGTACTCAAAATCGTCTGATGAATGCAGATGAAGAGAAAGAGGTCTGTACGTGCAGAGAGAACTAGCGCTCTACTATTTCTGCTTTTACTCGATATACGATAATGGTGTAGTTACTTTTATTCTTAATTATATAATATATCCTCACGCCTTCCCACAAGGGTCCCCGAAGGGGTAGGCAGAGGTGTATAGGTAATACCCACACACCCACTTTCCGCCAGAGGTATATTAGGTGCCAACGTGATAGATGGCGAGTCCATCGCCGTTACTCAAGCACGACTATACATACGCCTTTGAATTTCTTCTCAGACGTATGTAGGTTTCCTCTCGATGTTTTCCTTCACCGTAAAGCCCGTGGTGTGACTAATCACTGTACTTAAGTTCAGAAAAACTCATTGGTACAGTCGGGATTCGAACTTGCGACCTTTGCGTCGCAGGCAACTGCTCGAACCACTCGGCCACTACGGCTCTTTCTTTCTTAATTCATTTTAATTTTTGGATACTAATTGACGCAAACATCTTGACTATTAGAACATACATACATCTCCTCACGCCGAGTCCCTCACAGGGAAGACAGAGATAGTAGAGCGCCAGTACTATTAGTGGTATACGGTATAATACCGTCAGACTTCTGTCAGAATATTCTAACTCTCATACGGACGAAGTCGCTCGCAGAAGTTAGTGTTTTAATAAGCTAACGTGCATAGCGCGGGTCTTATAAATTGTCTCCTAATGTTGACATCTCGACATCGGAATGCAAATTCCGAGAGACACTTTAATTACGCGTGCTCACTGCCATATTGTCTTTACTCAGAAAAGGATGAAAACAAACACGACAGTGCAAAATGGCAATATACAGTTTTATTTATTTCAATTTTTCACTTTTACAGTATCTTAGACCTAATGCGACGCGAACTTACTAAAAAAGTAGCAAATTATCTTTTATTTACGAAAATTTAAATTATTTTCCATACCAAAGGCCAATGCCAAGGGCATGAAGCATTCAGGCCGAAGGCATGAAGCCAAAGGGGTTTGTACGTTTACAGAGAACTGCGCGCTATTATTTCTACTTACTCTATGACAACGTGACAAACAAATAAACATATGTTCATAGAAATCTGTGTAACCTTATTGCGTGCATTAGATACGATTCCATTCAAATTGATACATGCCGAAGAGATATTCCTCAGACTATTCATTTTGTGAAGTAACGCTTAACGGTCAATCAAAGCAATTTGGGCGTTTTTTTGCGTCTCTTTGGTAAAATTATAACATTAACTAAAATCACTGAGCTGCAAAATGTCTTCAAAGGTATAAAAATTAAGAGAAACCGTACCAGAGCGAATTAATAAATTTTAAGTAAGTACATAAAAGTGCTGGGCCATGGAACCTTGAGATACAGTGAAAAGGATTTGCCAAGACAGACTGCTCAATACTATACATGTTTCCGTATATGTAGAAGTATACAAATTGTCTTCATCCTTTTGGAACATCGAAAGTATTCAATGCTGTAACAACGGCCTTTTCGTCGTAGACATGTCATGTCAACGTGAGATGTGAAGAGTCCGTCGCCGTTACTTTAGCTCGGCTATACATACGTCTTCGAATTTCCTATCAAATGTATGCAGGTTTCCTCTCGATGCTTTCCTTAACCGTAAATCTTGGAGTTGCCATCTGTCACGTTTGCACCTTAAATATATCTTTGGCAGAAAGTCGGTGTGTGTGATCACTACCTAAAACACCTCTGCTTACCACCTGCTTGGAGTAAGCAGGAACCCTTGTGATAAGGCGTGAAGAAGAATCATTGTATGCAATGTAGCGTTAGTGTATGTATGGTTATCAGAATTAAATTGCAGATTTTGCATTTTATTTTTTACTTTTTATACTTATGCGTTTACTTGCATGGTGCTTAATAACACGACTTTATGCAAGGATCATAGACAATGCAATATGATCAAACATCTACTGCAAACATAAACTTTTTTGCTTGAGCTATCCATCTGTCAAAATTATATCTGTCAAAGTATCAATGACATTAAACCCACACTGAAATAAACATACGAACTGAATATCACGCTCCTGTGTCACACGTATTCATATTTTAGCTGCAAATCTAAATGTAACACCTAAAGTTGGCGTAGGCATGCTATCGTGGGAAATCTATCAATAAACAGCACACGTTCCATCGCGTAAGTCCCTAGAAATGTTGTAGGCTTTCCCTAAAACGTAAAAACAATAGCGAAAATATTACCATAATTATACCATACATTTTCTTATAATATGTCTCAAGGGACATATTATAAGAAAATTTATTCCAACTCAGAGTCTGGGATTATTGAACATTAGTTCAATATTAGGGTTTACGATTAGGCATAGTTTCAAATCCGTCTGAAGAAAAAAGGATTACAGATTATTAGTTAACAGTTAAAAAAATAGCTTAAAAAATCAATCAAAAGTATTTTATTCAACGTAAGGGACACATGGAGCCCGTATCGGACGTCACATACTTAATAAAAAACTAAAGCTATCACCGTTCCAAGATAAAAAACGATAAAATCTTCTTCTCAGGAGATGAAACGGTAAATACCCAGTACCCAGTTTCCTTTTTAAGCATTCGTTCCCTTTTACTAAATATTTCATTTCATATCATCTCAACAACACAAAGATTGCAAGTTGGAATCCCGACTGTACCAATTAGTTTTTCTGAACTTAAGTACATTGATTAGTCACACCACGAGCTTTACGGTGAAGGAAAACATCGAGAGGAACCTGCCTACGTTTGAGATGAAATTTAAAGGCGTATGTATAGTCGTGCTTGAGTTACGATGATAGACTCGTCATGTGTCACGTTGGCAACTAAATTATATAGGTGTAAAGTGGGTGTGTGGGTACTACTTACATACCGATACCTGCTCTTTCGGGGACCCTTGTGGGAAAGCGAGAGAGAAAGAAAAGAAGAAGCGAAAGAAAGTTATAAAAAATAATGCTCACGCAGAGTCCCTCACGGGGTCGGTAGAGAGAGTAGATTCAAATCTTTTTCGCAAAGGTTAATATAACTTCGAGAAATGACTATAATATGTACATCATCAATATATATCGCGTTCATCGCTGGTATATGTAACCAGCACGTGCTAATAATATATTACGAAACGTCAATGGAATGGCAACTAAAATAGTTGCTGCGCTTTGTTATTGGGCCCCGGTACCCCCAAACGGCAGAAGAGTTCGTGCATTTTTAAAATTTGGCTTATTATTTTATTTCACCGCTCAAATGGTTCAAATGGTAGTATTTAGTCCACCATCCCGCAAGTCCGATTAATACATTTAAGGATTCCTAATTTTCATGCCGATTTACAAATCGCTATCGTTAATAAATATTGATTTATTAACCCGATCGATGAGTATCGGGACAAATATAACAAAGCCTAGCCACAAGGCAGACGTGTGGACAACCAATTTTCGCCGGATATACATTTTAGGTGCCAACGTCACATATGATGAATCCATCACCATTTCTCAAGCACGAATATACATAATTTGTCTTCGAATTGCTTCTCAAACGTATGCAGGCTTCCTCTCGATGTTTTCCTTCACAGTAAATCTCGTTGTGTGACTAATCACTGTACTTAAGTTCAGAAAAACTTTCATACTTCCTCTGACATACGCAGGATTCGCTGCCATAGAATTAGTTTAATAGCTCAAAAGCGTGTCGACAAAATACCTACGTATTTAAATGACGTCCAATATTAATCTAGTTAGTATTCTGCGGAAATAGCGATTGAAAGTTCGCACTCTGGAATTTCCGGAATTATTGACGTGGCCACACTGCGTCGTGCGAATTATTTGCCATTAACAATTAATCAGTTATTGTTCAGCTTTTATTCCATAAAGGTTAATCCCATCAAAAAGCAAAATGCCCAAATAAATAAAACACCAAAAAAACAGTGGCACTCCGGGAGGGCCGGCAGAAGTGAAAACTTGAACGTATGTATTTTTTTATCGTCAGGAAATATTTAATTATGTAGGAAATATTGCAAAGATAGGAAATACTTTCCGACGTGAATATACCTACATCTATGTTGTACGCATATATACAATACTAGCTCACCTGCCCAGCTTCGCCCGGGTGAAAAAGAAAAAAAACACGTTTTTCAACTATTGCTTCTATGGAGCAATAGGTGAAAAACGTGTTTTTTTTTAATTTAACGTCCCCGCGTTCCACCTTGCGGGAGGAGTTTCATAAAATACTCCTACCAAATTTCAAGTCAATCGGCCTTATAGTTCCTAAGATTTCGTGATGAGTGAGTTCTCAAATGGGATCTCCTATATATATCATCATCACAAATTTAAGAGCTGGGCTCTTGTCGGCGTCTCTGATGCAGGCCCCTCCGTTCGCTTCTGTCCAGCGCAACCTCCTTGATCCCCTTATACGTCATGAGAGAATTTTTTTCTTTGATCTGACCCATGTATGTTAATCTTGGTCTTCCTCTTCCACTCTTTCCTTCTAAAATGTTTCTAAAGAAGCTATCATGTCGTATAAGGTGGCCTATCATCTTTCCTCTTCTATTCTCGACTGTTTCAAGCAGAATATATATATATATATATAGATATAGATTAGTTATATTATCAATGTATTGCAGCCCTATACTTATATGTATATACACTTATATGTGTTACATATACAGAGGTGTCGGTAACGGTACTTAACAGTGTCGCTAGTTCAATTGTTTCTTTCCCCTCTCAAAAACACCCACCGTCTCTAAAGAAGTTTTCACTTCAATGTCATTAAAAACTAAAAAGCCAATTGTCTGTAATACTTACAGTGTAGAATAATGAGCGAACGGAGAAGTGACACTACGGCTGTTCACTTCGACCTTAATTCCATTTAAGGCTAATAAATTTTCTCAAGCACTCATCCGTTTGGAAGAGTTATAGAGAGAGTACGATGCATATTCAAGTCGGCTTAAGTGCTTTGAACAAAAAAAGAAATCGCTACTTGCATGGCACTTTCAATTTGCCGGTGCGGTTCTCAGTTGGGAGCGCACGGTCGCACGCTACGGCCGCGTAGCATCGTAGCACCGTAGCACCACGACAGCGCTACGAACTTTCCGTAGTGATGTGAACTAACTATTTAATTCATATTCAATGAACATTCAATTTGAAATTATTATCGTAATTTATTATATTAACACATATACTTAATTAGATATTAGTAAAGGGGTTAGACTTTAATTAGATTCCTTAATAAATATTATAAACACTTAATTGTAGTTACATTTGAGTGCGCGAACAAGTTTAAGTAATTTTGAAAGTTAATAATAATCTGACACATAGTGATAAGACTTTATGACTTTAATATGTAACTACTGACAAAGAACCCTAACTATATAAACCGTCAAACATGGCGGAAATCCTCCGAGCCAACGAGACCGCCGACCAATTCTACCACCGCTGCACAAACATTAGCATGTTCGACTGCAGCGAAGAAGAGATGCTATGGCTGATGATGGGGCCTCGGAGGCTTCCTCTTCAGAAGATAGTGCCGATATCTGTGCTGCTGCTGGTGATCTTCTTGACCGGCGTGGTGGGCAACGCGGCCGTGTGTGTGGTCATAGTGCGCCACCCCGCCATGCACACCGCCACTAACTACTACCTGTTCAGTCTGGCGCTCAGTGACCTGTTGTTACTATTGTTCGGTAAGTTCAAACTCTATACGCACACACACATGCACATAAGTATTATATGTACCGCAAGTTACACATTTAACAATGTAAGTAAAACGAATCCTCTAAAGCAGAGTGGGGCACTGGTGACCTGTACTACAGGTATTGTGTACCTATCTCAGGCACCAGTCTCACACATTATTAAGTGTTAAACTGAACTTACTTTTGTGTGGGAAAATAAAGAAATTATTATTATTTTTATATTGTAATACTACAACTGGGACTAGAAAAAGCTTAAAATATAAATGAGGAGACTGCTGAATGTGCATAAGTTATGTAAGTTTAGAAATATTTATCGCACTATTCTCTCTGGCAGCCCTATGCTTGTATCTAAATCATAACGCCGAGTCGCGGGGTAGGCAGAGTAAGTAGAGCACCAGGCCTCTCTAAGCCACATTGCTAACGTAAAACAATTGGCAAAACTTCCTAAAGTATAGATGGATCAGTTCAAATTGTCCCCCGGGACCAACAGCTTAACCTTCCCAGCGAGGCATAAAGTTTTAATGTATGCAAAACCTGAGAAAACAATTGAGGTCTAGGCGGTGGTATTTATAAAGGATTGAAGTATCTTATGTATATATAATATATATTGAGGTACCATCGTGCTGAATGAAGTAAATGACGCAGGCACCTTAGCTCGAAGTGTTATTGCAATCAATGTGCGAAAGGCACGTATTGGAAGGCGACGCCACGATATGTATACTTAAAGAAAAAAAATATGCCATTTTAAGAAATGGTTGCCATTATGCCATTTAAAAAAATCATTGAATGATAAAAAATGTTTTATCATTCAATTATTTTTTGATAATAGGTATCGAAAAGATTTGCCTTCCGCAGTACACATTACAAGTTCAAGTTGTGCCGAATTTTATGCTCCTCTGACCGCAACCATTTCTTAAAATGGCATATTCTATTTTCTTTAAGTATTCATATCGTGGCGTCGCCTTCCAATACGTGCCTTTCGCACATTGATTCCAATAACACTTCGAGCAAAGGTCCCTGCGTCATTTACTTTATTCAGCACGATGTCTTTACATAACTCACTACAATGTGTTGGGCAATGATGTAGGCGTTGGGTGGCTAAATGACAAGTGGACAAATTGAGACAATATTAACAAATTAAAAATTATTATTTGACTATAATAGGCTGTATAACTAAATGTCAAAAATAATCACAATTATGATAAAACAGCTTTTTAGTCTCTTTAATAGCGCTAAAAGTTAATATTTTTATGAATTGTAGCCGAATGTCCACCGCATGAATTAAAAAATTAACCACTAAAATAGAGCCACTCGGCCACCACGGCTTTTATCTTAATTTGTATAAATAATAAATCCATCCTTTAAGTCTTTTAAGTTATTCTTGAATAATGGCTCTTGGTTGGTTCGTTACATTACTAAACACATTTGCTATTATTACCAAAGCAATAAACGGAAGTTTACGTCCTAATTGGACGTAAGAAGATTTGTTCGGGCTTCGACCCTCATTAATTGTGTTCAATATATGCATGCTTGCAATGTGCTGACGTTATTATAAACTTGCCAAATATTCATATGAGAAATGAACCATGTTGCCAAGTTAGCCAAGATTTAAGGGTTGTCAGCTTTACCGATTGCAGAATACGTATCATCACCCTCGTGGCGTAGTCAGACCGAGTAGATCGTCAGAGCTATGTTCACTAACTGCTGGCTCGCACGGGTGTCACGTGACACCCCATCGTGTAATTTATTAAACATGCAGCCGGGTGGCACCCAGCGGCTCGGGTTTCACAAAAACATTTATTGCGCCTCAAGTTGTTATTGTAACACTACAAGTGTTATGTTTAGTATGAATGATGAAGGAAAAAATCGAGAGGAAACCTGCATAAGTCTAAGAAGAAATTCAAAGGCGGTTGTAATAGAACTGCTAAGTAACGGCGATGGACTCGCCATCTGTCACGTTGGCATCTAAATTATATCTTTGGCGGAAAGTGGGTGTGTGTACCTATACACCTCTGTTTTTGTATATGCCTAATGATCTGAAAAGAGAAACCATGGAGTTTCTTTCCGGTTCTTCTCGATGGAAGCGACCAACCCGAACCGTGCCCACTTGGGCCTATGTGAAAAAAAAATATTTTGATTTCTGCCTACTGCTTCGGGAAGCATTGTGGGAAGGCGTGAGGATTTACACAAGAATTAATTTATTCACCTGAAGAGCTTGTCGTCAATATCCCAAGCTAAATTAGCCCTTATTGCTTTCCATTCCGTTGCAGAAACAACCGCTTATTCCGTCTAGTCCCGTCGGTAGTTTCTATGTAAGTTGCTTGATAGCGTTATTTGCTTTAATCCCGATACAGCCACACCCCTATCATTGCTGTATCCCATATTGCCATCGATATAACTTGATTAGCCCAATAGCCCGTGAAAAGGGTGCGTATTCCATTCCCTCATCCCTCGGGAAATTATTGTCGTATTGCATTTTGACGGATATTGTTCAAGATTTCCTTGGTGGTCCGCTATTTGCGGGGAACCGGAAACACATACATTTTATCATTTCACGGAGGCTCTACAGTTTATTCGTTTACAGGCTCTTTAGCCGACTTCAAAAAAGGAGGAGGTTATATGTTCGACTGTAATTTTTTTTAGAATATGTTATATTTATAAGGAAATTACTTTCCTAATAAATAAATAATTTTTTTTTATAACATAGACTTACTTCTTCCCACAAGTTATATAGTATAGTATATGTTCTCGCCAAGACTAGCCGAAGAGTCAGGGGCCCATCAGCTGACCCTCATGCAAACGGTTTCTCCTGGCGAGAGCAATTTGGACGCGATTGCACGCCGCTATAATTTCATCTACCCTACTTAGTCTAGACCTACTCACCCCGTTCTCCAGGCTTCCAGAATTACCGCCAGCAAGGATGTGTTTGTGTGGGTGAGTACGTGTGTGTTTGTGTGCTTGCTGCGATTCTTCTATGTGACTGCCGCCTGGACTGGCGTCCACGCCGTCTCCGTTCACCGAGGCCCGTCCAGCCAAATACTCTTAGTCCAAGCAATCCCGGACACCATAAAACTAGGTAGGTCTACCACTAATCACCAGAACTCGGCACCTATCTCGTATTGGGCGTTCCGTGCGAGTTAACCCAACAATAACAGAGTTTCAAAAAAAACACCGTAAATCCCGGCGGACATATTAACACTGCTCACGCGGTCGCCCACTCTCTCGCTCTGGCGGCGTATATCCCTCTCACTTACGCTTTCTGCACGCGGGCTATACTAAACAATATATATAAGTATTATTTGTATAAGTACCAATGAATGTGGACAAAGCGAAAGAGGTATGTTAGTCAAGGGAGAGTTAGTTAGGCGCACTAATCTCTCCGACTACCCCGTTAGAGACTTGAAACATATATTATATAAATTATGAAAGCCGTGGTGGTATAGTGATCCGAGTAGTTGCCTGCAAAATAAAAGTTTGAATCCCGACCGTAACAATGAGTTTTTAAATTTTTTGTTAGACCTATACAGTGAAGGAAACATCGAGAGGAAACCTGCACACGTTTGGGAAGAAATTCAAAAATGGAGTAACGGCGATGGACTCGCCCTCTGTTAAGGTTAGCACCTAAAATAGATCTGCAAAAAGAAGTGGGTGTTACGCCTATATGGAGACACTGATGGGTAGGCGGGAAGATAAAAGAAGATTTATCGGTTGGATATCAAAAAAATATTGTAGCATTCACGAAATGTCTGCGGGAATTCAAACTGAGGGAGAAAGATTGATCGTCCTGAAGCTTAGTGTTCGATATATTAGCGTTAACTGCTTCAATTCATCGGGGATTTAATGAGATTTATACACAACTAGTGGTCCCGCCCAGCTTCGCCCGGGTGAAAACGTAAAGTTTCCTGAAACACGATCGCAGCGCCACCTATCGCGTTCAATTGTGAATCTAAGCCATTCTCTAATCCGCCTTGGTCCAGCCGTTTACGATTCTATAGAGGACATGAAGACAAACATTAATTTTTATATATATAGATGTCCAGATATATTATAAAGAAATTCTATAAGCTTAATTATTAATATTTTCAAAACCACAAAACAAAGTTTGCAAGTTCGAATCTCGAGGGTACCAGAGGTTTTTTTTAGTTTAACTGCAACCCCAAGCGGGAAATGAAAACATCCACAATATAAGATTGCAGGTCCGAATGCCTACTCTACAAATTATACCTCATTCATCGAAATCATCCCACCCGTTAGGCCTCTAGGAGGTACCAAAATCTACACACGTCCCTAAACAAACGTGTAAAAATTATTACCTTCAAGCATTACTCTCGCTTTCGTTGTCGGGTAAAAATACCCCGAACTTAACATTTCGTTTATTAAATATTTGTCTTTAATTTTACCGCAACCCGAAATGGACCGAAGGACTGGAAGCCAGTCACAGTAAAACAAACAAACCAAATAGACTGAACATTTGGCAGGCTACCGGCTAAGGTTACACGCCCGGCGCTTGGTTACCATTTTCTCCTTTTCAAGCCTTTTATTCAGTACTAGCTGTGCTCGCGACTTCGTCGGCATGGAATTAACAAAAAAAATTTTTTGTTTCTAAAATTAAAGTAGCTTAAGTTACTCTTATTTACATCAGCTAACTGTCAATGAAAGTCCCGTCAAGATCGGTCCAGCCGTTTGAGAGATTAGCCGGAACAAACAGACAGACAGACAGACAGACAAAAATTGTAAAAAAATATATTTTGGTCTATGTACCTTGTATACATCTATATAATATAATAATATATCCTCACGCCTTCCCACAAGGGTCCCCGAAGGGGTAGGCAGAGGTGTATAGGTAATACCCACACACCCACTTTCCGCCAGAGGTATATTAGGTGCCAACGTGACAGATGGCGAGTCCATCGCCGTTACTCAAGCACGACTATACATACGCCTTTGAATTTCTTTCAGACGTATGCAGGTTTCCTCTCGATGTTTTCCTTCACCGTAAAGCTCGTGGTGTGACTAATCACTGTACTTAAGTTTAGAAAAACTCATTGGTACAGTCGGGATTCGAACTTGCGACCTTTGCGTCGCAGGCAACTGCTCGAACCACTCGGCCACCACGGCTCTATATGCATGTAGTAAAAAGCGGTTATTTCCATATTACAAACAGACACTCCAATTTTATTTATTTGTATAGATTGGTCTGTCGGAATATGAATACAAATATACAAGTATTGACACAGCATCGTAGATATAGTCATAATGAGAAGGAACCTTTGTACATCCTTGAAGGAAAATATTAAAAAAGGAACGGATGATGGGCTATGGATTTTGTCGATGGCGTGAAGATATAAAAGAAAACTTTTTTCTTCTTTTATACAACAAGAGTGTGAAGCATACGGCCCACCTGATTGAAACCTAGAAACGGTTACCGCAGCCTATTTACGCTCACGATACCGAAGTATCACTTTGCGCGTTGCCACTCTGTGTTCGGAGAGTTATAGTGTGATGGCAGCATAAGTTTTAATCGCTCTGCTTCCAACACATTGTAACAATCCTCCCCCCTCCCCAAGGAGCTCATTACTGGAAACCTTATTCACCGCGTAGGAACACAACACACAAAATGTGTTATTTGGCAACGGACTTCTATAAGGTGGAGGTCCTTCCCCAGTCGGGCAGCTCCAAATTCGAACGGGAAACCCGTTATGCCCTACCTCTCTTAAACTAATTAAAATTTGATCACTGGGTGACCACCTGTGACACTAATAATATCTTGTGACTGTCAACACATTAATCTTCTCCTAAGGCACCTGTCTCATTGCTGTGATCTTCGTGGGAATGTCTCATCAGTCGAGTACTTAGCACTACCCGGGGATCAAGTGCTGAGTATCAAATGTCAAATATATTTAAGAGCAGTTAGAAGCATAACACTACGAGGGTACTAAAGCTGTTAATACCAAGTATGTCTTCATTTGGTGGTATATCTCCATTGGTGACTGGCTCATCAATCTATTGATTGATGAGCCAGTCACCAATTAGTTTTTCGCTAAGCCGAGTCCAATCAGGCCACACACGTCCGGGCCAACCTGCGGAATACATTATCTTAATATATATAAATTACGTGTCACGTTGTTTGTCCGCGATGGGCTCTTGAACTACTTAACCGATTTCAATCAAATTTGCATACCGTATGCAATTTGATCCAATTTAAAAGATAGGATGGCTTTCATCACAATTGGACCCGATAGGTGGCGCTGCGATCGTGTTTCAGGAAGTTTATCTTTTTCACCCGGGCAAAACTGGGCTGGACAGCTAGTATATATATATATATATATATAGGCGATAGATCAATTAATACTAAGAAGTTTTTTAAATGGTACATACCGCCGTAGTGTGAACCTACAATCGTGACTTACGCAGGTGACTATTAAACCACTTGGCCACCACGGCTATAAAATAAACAAATGAAAAGCGAAAAATTTTCTGAACACAATTGTACAAAGAATTTCACATGAATATCTTGCCTTGAAATCTGACGTTCATTATCTATATTTGTATATCGACATCGGAAGTGTATTTGGCAGAAGCATAACGAACCGGAGTGTGACTCGGCTTGAGTACCTATTGTCGGGTAAGTGATTGCGGGGCTGAGGGTAAGAATGAACGAAGATAATTCAGATTTATGCTTCTCGCGGTTGATATGGGTGACTTCGCATAAGTGATCTAATAAGACTGCCACGGTATGAGATAAGGGAGTGTAGGCGACAGGTTTTACGTTGAAATTTACTGGTGTCTGTACACCAACTTGCGAGCCGATATAATAACCTTTATTTTTTTTTATACTACATGGGTGGCAAACAAGCATGCGGTCCGCCTGATTGGTGACGACGCTTGCAACACCAGACTTCCAAGACCTTAAACCTACAAATATCAATGACAACTTACATACGTACATATCATCACGCCGAGTCCCTAACGGGATAGGCAATGACAACATCATCACAATTTTAAGAGCTGGGCTCTTGTCGGCGTCTCTGATGCAGTCCCTTCCATTTGCTTCTGTCCAGCGGAAACTCTTTGACCTCCTTAAGCGTCATGAAAGACACTATTTCTTTGATCTGACCCATGTATGTTAATCTTGGTCTTCGTCTTCCTCTCTTCTCCTCTACCTTTCCTTCTAAGATGTTTCTGAAGAAGAAATCATATTCATACTCTTCTATTCTCAATGACAACTTACATGACAAAGGTTAGGTTAGGTAGCTATGAGTCGTTTCATTGCGGCGAGTATGCGAGAGTGTCCTCTATTTTGTAATCTACGTTTTCTTTCATGTAAATTATTAACTTTTGTAAGATTGTGTTAATTATTGTAATTGGTGTAGTCGTATATAGTATATATATAGTTAACAATAAATAAATAAACAAATAAATTTCCGTTCCCAAGTCAACATTAGCAACGATAATTTATTAAATAACCTTCAAAAATACCTTCTTCTAAAAGCCGTGGTGGCCGAGTGGTTCGAGCATTTGCCTGCGACGCAAAGGTCGCATGTTCGAATTCCGACTGTACCAATGAGTTTTTCTTAACTTAAGTACAGTGATAAGTCACACCACGAGCTTTACGGTGAAGGAAAACATCGAGAGGAAACCTGCATACGTCTGAGAAGAAATTCAAAGGCGTATATATAGTCGTGCTGGAGTAACGGCGATGGACTCGCCATCTGTCACGTTGGCACCTAATATACCTCCGGCGGAAAGTGGGTGTATGGGTATTACCTGTACACCTCTGCCTACCCCTTCGGGGACCCTTGTGAGAAGGCGTGAGGATATATTCTAAAATACCTACTTCAGTCTTCGGAATCATTTATTTATATCAAGTGAACAGTGGGTCTGATATGCCTACCACTTTAGACGAACTTGTAGAATGGTGTGAAGATAAATCATACATACTTATATCATCTCACGGGGCAGGCAGAGAGAGTACAGCGGCTGTTATCTCTACACCTGCAGACCTGTTGCCGTTCCGTCTAAATTCATCAGTGTCTATGTACATGCTTGCTTTCCTCGAGTACTCCTGACGAATAATCAACAAGATTGGATAAATTAAATAATAAATTTTCACAATGTCGAATCCACATCGCAGGTTTCATTGATTGAACATAAAACGTGGTCACCACAGGCTTCGTCATCGAAAGGTTTAAAAATCACAATACACCACCAAAATATATTATACACGACATTAATATTATATCGGACCTACACGGTTGAAGTCCACCTCTTATATGTGTGATGTGATTTCCGTTCCGTCCGTTCTCTCGCCAAATTGGTTTGTAGAACCGCTGCGTTCATGGTTTTGCACCTTACAATTTTGCTGACTGCGCAATTGATATCGTTCGTGGGCAAGTATTTGTCGATATCTACAAACTTTACGGCACTTTAAGGTCAAACGTAATGCGTAAACTAAGTAATATTTAATTTCAACTCGGAGTTCAACTAGCCTGGCTCGGTCGGTCGAACAAGCTTTGAGAGAGCGAGATTGTATAAATATGTCATACTAGCTGTCCCGCCCAGCTTCGCCCGGGTGAAAAAGTAACATTTCCAATTGTGATGTAAGCTATCCTTTCTTTTAAGTTGGATCAAACTGCACACGGTGTGCAAATTTGATTGAAATCGGTTAACCTACCTAGATCAAATCGATCGGACATTCAAAGACGGGAACGTATTCTAAATCGGCGAACGAATGTATGAAGAGACTGATAAATGTGGAGGAAGCGAAAGAGGTATGTACTCTTTCGCTTCGTCCACATTTATCAGTCAAGAGAGAACTGGTTCTCTACTCTATCTGCCTACTCCATTAGGGACTCGGCGTATATATGTATGTATGTAGAATGATATAAACCGATGAGTACATTTTGTCATATTAATTTGAGTTCTACTATGTGAGCAGTAAAACACAGAGTAGACGTGCTTTAGTCATTAAAACCCTGTACGTGAATGTAAGAAATTCAAGCCTACAACCAGGTAATTGTATTGTTGGGAATTTTAAGAAAACTTGGAGAAGGGTTGACAAGTATTAGAGTCAGGGTTAGATTCTGATACATTATTTTGCAAGAAGTATATACATTAATTATGCAAGCATAATGCGTACAAATTTATTACCTTTTGAATACCTGAATTCTAGGGAATTGCTTTGCTTGAAGGTCCGTAACCTAGCTCACGCCGTCAGATGTGGGGGCTTAAATACAATCCCCAGTCAGAAAGCTAAGGTTATTAATGTAATGATGAATGAATGTAAGCCATATTTACAATGTACTTAATGGTGTTAGAGCCATGGCGGCCGCAAATTTTGCAATTTTAAATCGTGTTTCGACTATAGCAGATTTTTTCTGAACATATGTACAGTCATTAATCACACCACGAGCTTTACTGTGGAGAAAGCTGCATAAGTTTGAGACGACGTTTAAAGACGTGTATATATCATAGTGTTTGACAAACGACAATGGACTCGTCATGTGTCACTTTGGCACCTTTTTTCATACAACAAGAGTGCCAAACAAGCATACGGCCCCATCTGGATGGAAAACGGTTATCTTAGCCTATTTACGCTAACAATAGCGAAGTATCACTTGCGCGCTGCCACTCTATGTTCGGAGAGTTATACTGTGTTAGCAGCATAATAGGACTAATTCCTCAGCTGCCAACACAATATAACAATCCTCCCCCTCCCCAATGAGCTCATTACTGGTAACCTTATTCACCGCGTAGGAACACAACACAAAAAAAAAATTATTTGGCTACGGACTTCTATAAGGTGGAGGTCCTGCCCCAGTCGGGCAGCTCTAAATTCGAACGGAAAACTTCCTTATGCCCTACTTCTCTGTACCTAAATACATATCCAGCAAAAGGAAAGTGCGTGTTAAACTCCTCTACCAGAAAACTTTGATACCATAATTAAGCCATGCACAGCTGTATCGCACCCCGCCCTTGGTCGTTCGTAGACACTAAGAACCACCCACCGACATTGTATTATAATCTAATAGAATGCAGCGCCAATAACTTGATATTTATTTTATAGCCTGTAATAAAGTTGTAGCAAATGAAATGATCGCTACGCCGCGAGGAGTGTTATACATGTAGTTGGTTCTTGCACAGTACTCTTTATCATCTAATCGAGTTATGAATTGGCTGTAAACCTGTTATATCCTTATTCAAATCTATATATATAAATGAGCCGTGGTGGCCGAGTGGTTCGAGCAGTTGCCTGCGACGCAAAGGTCGCAAGTTCGAATCCCGACTGTACCAATGAGTTTTTCTAAAACTTAAGTACCTACAGTGGTTAGTCACACCACGAGCTTTACGGTGAAGGAAAACATCGAGAGGAAACCTGCATACGTCTGAGAAGAAATTCAAAAGGCGTATGTATAGTCGTGCTTGAGTAACGGCGATGGACTCGCCATCTGTCAACTGGCACCTAATATACCTCTGGCGGAAAGTGGGTGTGTGGGTATTACCTATACACCTCTGCCTACCCCTTCGGGGACCCTTGTGGGAAGGCGTGAACATATATTATTATTATTATATATAAATGTTATGTTTGTTTGTGTACGCTTCAAAAATCTAAAAGTTCTGCACCGATCGAGTTGAAACTTCAGCATGATATATAATCCGCATCAAGGATTGTTTTATCTATTTTTTGCAGCAGTCACATATCCACAGCGAAGCGTGGCAGGGTACAGCTGGTAGCTTATATATATAAATTACGTGTCACGTTGATTGTCCGCGATGGGCTCCTAAACTACTTAACCGTCTAATCAAATTTGCACACCGTGTGCAGTTAGATCCAACATAAAAGATAGGATAGCTTACAGCTCAATATATATTTTACTTATATAGCTACTTATATAGTTATATAGCTTATATAGCTTACTAGCACGAAAGAATGGAAAATAGAATGCAGGGAAATCTCATAAGAACATATGATCACACCGCAAGAGATTCGGTGTAGTCAGAAAGAGTAGAGCGCCAGTTCCCAATGGAAGACTATTTTCCTTGCTTCCACATATACATACATACATATACATACATACGTATATATATCTCCGGGAGATATATTTAGGTGCCAGCATGACAAATTACGAATTCGTTGCCGTTTCTCAACTTTACACACGACTTTGAAGTTCTTCTTAAACTTAAGCCGGTTTTCTGACGATGTTATTCTCCGCCGTAAAGCTCATGGTATGATAAATCACTGCACTTAAGTGAAGAAAAAGCTCATTAATACCATCCGCCCGGGCTTTAGAAGTTTGGGAACAAAATCCCTTATGCAGCCTCGCAATCATTATTTTGCGGGCCACTACTCAAACCGCTCAGCCACTCGTCAGCTCACTTTTGTTCTCACACAATTCACGATATAGGAAAGTAATAAATCATATTTACGAGTAACTTAACTTACTTACTAAATGCGAATCAAAGACCTACCGAACTTGGGTCGCAAAGGAACATCATAATATTGCATACCTTGCGCAACTACTATTTAATCGAATATTTCCCAGTCGTTATATTGAGCACAGACACATTGCTTCTCTCTCCCTCGGAAACTATGTACACTCATCGATGCATGTAATGCATATCACATTTCATGCGTTCAAATATGGAGCTTTTAACGTTTCATACTGGCATAGTCGCTGTGCGGCAAAACTCGTTAAATAAAGAGAAAAAGAAAAAACCACCTATTTACCTAGCTTGCGTTTTTTATACCTAGTATATTGTATATACCTAGATCTTAACATATACTTACTGAATATCGTAATCTCGTACAAAGGAACTTTCTCGGACTTTCAAAGGAACATCTTTCCGCGAACGCTCAGGATGTGGAATGAACACCCCGTTGAGGTTTTCCCCGGAGAGTATAGCATGGAATTCTTCAAGAAGAGTGTGAAAAGATTCCTGCCTGGTCTGCAACGCAAGAGAGATGCACCTCGTATTGCAAGCGATCATAGAAGGCGACGACCTACCTGACGACGGGCCGCATGCTTGTTTGCCACCCCAGTATTATATAAAAGAAAACGATTCCCTCAAGTAGAATACCTTTCTAATTACACTTAAAGGTGTCTGTCGCTTCATTCACATTCATCAGTCCCTTCAAACATGTTCGCTTTTGGGTTGAGGGCCCCCTTCTTGCAACATACAAACCGAAATTTCATCTTTACATAGGCATAAAACATTTTTGATTGGATATTCCGATTCCGATTTTTACACCAAGTTAGGCTCCTTTTATCAAACCTCTGTTCATCAACTATGTATATTCATTATATATAAAAGTGGGTTTTTAGGCATTACCTACCTCTAATGCAACCGCTTCGTGGACCCTTGTGGGAAGGCGTAAAGATAATATATATTTTGTGAACATAGCCTCGCTAGTTTTCGCTTCTCCTCACATACTAGTGACATCATATGTCAGGTTATTTATGATATAAATAAGCACCTTACGTCACTCACATTGGCTAAATATTATCGGCAAATAGAAATAATTGTGTTCATTCAATTCGTGAAACGATATTGAAACCCTCAAATATATTTAACCTGACACGTTTCGGAGTTGCGTTGATTGTCTACCTAGCAATATGTATGAATTTTTGAGACAAACAACATTGGGGTCCCATCGACCGACCCATCGACGTCTGACAAGGTACAGATGTATGGAATTATATATGAGCAATATTCACGCCTTTTCATAAGGACAAAGATAATAAGCAAATTTATCCTCTCTACGCCTAAGATATATAGCCGCCGACGAAAAACATGGCGATTGTTATCCAACGTATGCAGGTTTCCTCTCAATGTTTTCCTTCACCGCTCGTGGTGTAATAAAAAATTGCACACAAATTTTAATAAAAATATTTCATTCAACGTAAGGGACACAGGGGACTTATTGAACGTCCAATAATTAATAAAAACTAAAGTTAGCACCGTTTCCGAGAAAAAAATCCTGCCAGGAGAAAAAAGTCGAAATGAACTCCCCGGTTTTCTTTTTTAACATTTGTTTCCTTTTATGTAGGGGTAGAAAAGAATTAAACTGATACATAAACTCTATACAAGAGGAGCAATTCATTGCCATGCATGGCCATCATCCAAATAATTTGATGTTGTATAATAAACTGTTAGAATCAATTTACTTTTAATTGCAGCTTTTATAAATTCAGAAAGAACTCATTGGTGTATACTATCAAATAAACCCACCCCCTCCTCTCCTCAAATTTTGCAACAATTAAGCTATAAGTTCAAAATTAAATTTTCCAGATTAATAATGTAGGGTGTCCAGCCGTGACAGCTTTGTGGAACGATGCTAATATTTACATAATCGAATCAATTCGGATTTAATCCGGGGGTTAAATTTTAAATTAATTATGTACACAGGTGGCTAATTTGCTGTCAAATAAAGATCACGATAGACCCTACACGCATTACACACACACGCTCACGCACGCTTATTTCACTAACATTATAATATAATATAATATATCCTCACGCCTTCCGAAGGGGTAGGCAGAGGTGTATAGGTAATACCCACACACCCACTTTCCGCCAGAGGTATATTAGGTGCCAACGTGACAGATGGCGAGTCCATCGCCGTTACTCAAGCACGACTATACATACGCCTTTGAATTTCTTCTCAGACGTATGCAGGTTTCCTCTCGATGTTTTCCCACCGTAAAGCTCGTGGTGTGACTAATATTTGCACTTAAGTTCAGAAAATCTCTTTAGTACAGTCGGGATCTGAACTAGCAATTTTTGTCGCAGGCAACTACTCGAACCTCTCAGCTACCACGGCTCTTTATTTATCCGAGGTCCTCTTGGGGTAGGCAGAGAGTGGATCGTCATATTATGCATATAATGCTCAGCCCATTGTTTTATTGCAGGCCTCCCGAACGACCTGTCAGTGTGCTGGCACCAATACCCGTACAGCCTCGGGATCATCTTCTGCAAGTTGAGAGCACTTATCTCCGAAGCGTGAGTTAACTTCTCTTAAAGTTAAAGTGGTGCCATGGCATTTTGGTACTGGACATCTATTCTCATATATACTTACACCTATCCTTTATAATTATGTATATACATATACTAGCTGTGTCCGCGACTTCGTCCGCGTGGGATAGTGACTTTGAGCAGTATTTTATTATTTATTTTATATGTGTGTGTATAGGGGATGCCTACGTCATAGTAGCTTTATGCATGCAAAGTCTCAGCCCGATCGGTTCAAAATTGACAAAGTTTCATACAAACTTTCACCCCCTATTTTATCCCCTGGGGGGTAGAATTAACCATAATCCTTAGAGGATGCCTCCGTCATAATATCGACCTGCATGCCAAATTTCAGCCCAATCCGTCCAGTGGTTTGGGCTGTGCGTTAATAGATCACTATGTCAGTCAGTCACCTTTGAGTTATATACATATGTACATACATACATATCATCACGCCAAGTCCCTAACGGGGTAGGCAGAGAGTATAGAGCGCCAGTTCTCTCTAGACTTACATACCTCTTTCGCTTAGATATGTATCGGTATGTAAATATATATACCTATACTACTGTAAGTATGAATGTCAAGGTTTGTCACCAACTCGACACAAAACACTGGACTCACATGCCACACTCACATCATTTCGTCATGTGGACACGCCAAGATGTTTTGCAAATAAAAGGGGACGGTTTAGTCCATTGAAATGTTACATTTTTTAGGCCTCACCTTGCGTTTCTTAGAGGACGCAATTTTATTTTTTTGATGTGTAGGGGGGGTAACTGTAAAGCTAAAATCAAGTTTGTGGGGTCGCCACCCTTGTCCCACGGCCGCCATCTTGAAAATAGGGGTTGAAACGGTTTTTACGATATATCTCTTAAACTATTTATCTGATAAAAAAAATTTGTTAACGTTTTTTGTTGCTAATTAAATTCTCTATAACTTTGGTCCAGTAATTTTTTGTCGTAAAACTATAAATAAAAAAGTTATAAGTGAAAAGGTTCAGAAATTCGAGAAAAAAATTTATATTTTTCGATATAACTTTTTTTTTTATCATTTTACGAAAAAACAATATCAGACCATTTTTGTAGATCGTTTTTTAAGGAACAACTTTTATAAGCAACATTTTTTCATTAAGTCAATAGCTAAGGTTTTACAGCGCTCCGAAGTGAGTACTATTTTTCAGTACTCTTAACTATACATATTTTATACATGGGTACTAATAATGTGTCATCAGTTATTTATTTATTTTTTTTATTTTGTTATTATAATTCTTTTAATTAGTAATTTTGCAATGTTATTAATAATTAATTATTGACTCTTTTCCTCACCACCCACGAGGTAGAGTCTGGAGGCGCGTTTTTTTTTACGTGGTATCCCCAATAGGCCTAATCCACGGTGATTTTATAAATTTGAACTACTCCGTCCTCGGTCTTTTCGATGGACCAGGCTGCAGCTCAGCATCGAATCGGTTTTCTGAATCAAATATCAGTGGGAGAACTGGAGAAGGAAGGGGTGTCAATGTCGGCGGTTCATCATCGAAGTCATTTTCGTTTGTTAATTCTGAGAGTTCCATTACGTTACTGCAAGTCTCTCCAGAACAATGGAAGCACACTGCGGAACATTTTAGCCCTGCTTTTCGACATCCACACATCGCTCCACAGTTTCCTTTGCATTTACAAAAGATCAATTTAAGAAGCTCAGGGGGTGCTGGAGGTTTAGAGCTCTGCACTGGCATTAATAATTTTCCACATTTTTTCCAGCCCCAGTCTTCAGGATCATTATTATTGCCAAGCCACGACTGGACCTGATGGTAGACTCGGAAAGTATGAAAGCGAGCTGTGTCTTGTGTTGGAGGAAGTGAAGATAAATTAAAAATTCGTACAGTAAGAGAGGTTAGAAATAATGATAATAATAATAGCAGCTGTTCTTTTGTTCCCTAATAGTCGCTTGGGTATTTTCTACCTGGACAGCATTCTCGGTAACGGCCGTCACATTTAAAATTATTTTAAAAATCAATAATTGTAAAATTCTGTAATGGAGTGGAAAAGAGTCAATAATTAATTATTAATAACATTGCAAAATTACTAATTAAAAGAATTATAATAACAAAATAAAAAAAATAAATAAATAACTGATGACACATTATTAGTACCTATGTATAAAATATGTATAGTTAAGAGTACTGAAAAATAGTACTCACTTCGGAGCGCTGTAAAACCTTAGCTATTGACTTAATGAAAAAATGTTGCTTATAAAAGTTGTTCCTTAAAAAACGATCTACAAAAATGGTCTGATATTGTTTTTTCGTAAAATGATAAAAAAAAAAGTTATATCGAAAAATATAAATTTTTTTCTCGAATTTCTGAACATTTTCACTTATAACTTTTTTATTTATAGTTTTACGACAAAAAATTACTGGACCAAAGTTATAGAGAATTTAATTAGCAACAAAAAACGTTAACAAATTTTTTTTATCAGATAAATAGTTTAAGAGATATATCGTAAAAACCGTTTCAACCCCTATTTTCAAGATGGCGGCCGTGGGACAAGGGTGGCGACCCCACAAACTTGATTTTAGCTTTACAGTTACCCCCCCTACACATCAAAAAAATAAAATTGCGTCCTCTAAGAAACGCAACCCCAAATGTAACTTTTCAATGGACTAGTTGTTTGTTACTTGATAACGACGAAACGCCTGAACGGAATTGGGTACCAATTGGTACAGAAATAATGTATTTTGTGGATTATCTCATTGGATGTGTTTTAATAAGAAACGCAAGGAAAATTAATATTATAATAATATAAAAATATAATATATCCTCACGCCTTCCCACAAGGGTCCCCGAAGGGGTAGGCAGAGGTGTATAGGTAATACCCACACACCCACTTTCCGCCAGAGGTATATTAGGTGCCAACGTGACAGATGGCGAATCCATCGCCGTTACTCAAGCACGACTATACATACGCCTTTGAATGTCTTCTCAGACGTATCCAGGTTTCCTCTCGATGTTTTCCTTCACCGTAAAGCTCGTGGTGTGACTAATCACTGTACTTTAGTTCAGAAAAAACTCATTGGTACAGTCGGGATTCGAACTTGCGACCTTTGCGTCGCAGGCAACTGTTCGAACCACTCGGCCACCACGGCTTTAAATATTATATTAATACTAAGGCATTTATAATATTAGTATCTATATGCAAATTTAGCGCGGTTGAAACCGAGGTCTATGTTCTTTGCTTACAAACGTAAGAGTATCTATAAAAGTGAACTATCAACAATACTCCGAACACACGCGCTTGTATGAACAGATGAATGGGGACGAAGCAAAAGAGGTCTGTATGACTAGACAGAGCTGGCGCTCCACTCTCTCTGCCTACTCCGTGAAGGACTCGGCGTCAAATTATGTGGGTATGTTAAAATTCAGGGGATTTTAGTTACTAGCGCCTGGAACGAAACAAATCCGCTAAAATTAAAGAAATAAAATTTCCTCTTCCCATTTTCTGGGAAATTTTGGGAAATCTCTCTGCCGTGCCTGTAAGGAGGCATCGAGTCGTATTAATGCATTTACTATCTCGCTGGATCCGAAAAGAAATTGGAATACTTTATTGCGAATAGACATTTTATGGGCCTCGTAAGGTGACGCGCGGGGCAAACAGTCGCAGTAGTCTAAACAAGCGTATTGTAGTCTACTAATATAAATACGAAAGTTTGTGAGGAAGCGTAACGCAAGTTCTTTTGAACGTAACTCGGTTGAATTTGGCAAAGAAATTGCTGGTTTAACACATAAGATAAAATATCCTATGTATGTAACAAATTGTGTTCCTCGAGATAGACAAGGGTAGGTATTAATTACTCCTAAGCTGCCAGCCAAAGTCACGCGAATATTCAGAGTCAATAAAGTGTTTTCCGAATCCCGATTACATCGCTTTAAAAACACCCTTGGAAGCATTTATATCGAGCAAATTAAAAAAATATATATATATTTATATATATATTAATATATATTAAATAAATAATTAAAAAACATTTAAAATTCGAATACAGCATGAAGTTGTTCAAAAAGGTTTCTACAGGGTCGGCAAGGTGAAAAGCGATACTCTTGATGCTGCAAGTCGACATAGGTGGCGGTACCTTGGAAAAAAAAATATCACACACTTTTGTTTACGTGGGAAAATCCTGCTTAGAACTCACTAAACTCCCGCCGGCGTCGGAGGTCCTTTGCAGGATTTTCCTACGAAGGAAGGAAGGAAAGGAATTTTCAGACTCGTACTCACTAAAAACCCACTGTCCTCTCACCTTCTCTCCTCCTCACCTTGGACTTGGGGGTCGCGGGATTCGATTTAGCGTATTCGATACCCCTAGAGATGCAAACGTCTATGGTGATGGTAACAATCAGGCAAGACGCATGCCTGTGTGCACATTAGTGATATATATTCAAGAAACAAGTTATATATATAAAACCGGTTTAGTACAAGACTTAATTTTATAAAATTTAACACTACTAAATAGACTGAAACTGTACAGTATCAATGAAAGCCGACGCCGAATATACAATTAAAATTTTGAGTGAAATTATTATATAAATAATAATATATCCTCACGCCTTCCCACAAGGGTCCCCGAAGGGGTAGGCAGAGGTGTATAGGTAATACCCACACACCCACTTTCCGCCAGAGGTATATTAGGTGCCAACGTGACAGATGGCGAGTCCATCGCCGTTACTCGAGCACGACTATACATACGCCTTTGAATTTCTTCTCAGACGTATGCAGGTTTCCTCTCAAAATTTGATGAAATTATTATTCTTTAAAAATTAATTCTTCTTTACAGATTATATATGTCACCGAGACAGATAAACTCTGACGATAATTGTCTGACATCAAAGGATCTGGTAATCTTGTTAATTAAATCATCCCTTTGAGTAGCTATCTGTGAAGCGGAGTTAATGTATACAAACTGGGTATTCATTATCATTAATAGCCAAGCATAGCAAAGTATTGTTCTGTCTGCAAACAATTACATCTAAATGAAGTAATTGTTTGCCATCACTTACACGAGTTACACGTTACAAGGGAGCTAATGTTAAATGTAAGTTTCACTCGTTATCTGTTCTTAACAGGATCGTGGTATGGGAAACGCTGGGAAAGATAAAGAAAGAACCAGTGCTGTTCCTCGAGTAGGTATTGGTATCAGGTTCGTAATGGAACGACAACAAAATTTACAAACCGAGTATGTACTATACGCGTAGAACGCGACGGTCGCGCTCATATATAGAAATAAACCTCTATCGCTACATTCATATTCATTAGTCTCTCATCGTCATACATTCTCACATGAACATACATATACTTACATTAGCAGTATAATTAATTACTGACCCGCGACTAAAGTAAATGAGTTATGTTATAATTTTTTTCCTGTGCGACTGCAAACTTGTAATTAAAATACTTCTGAAATTATACGAAACATTAAACATGGAAAATATGTCACAGAAGTATGGAAAAGCTGGACCTCGCATTCCTCTCCTGAAATCTGAAAGGGATTTTTCACATCTGAAATGCGCGTGGGATGGAATGCAATTATGGAATAAAGGAATTTGGATCAAAAAGTGTCTGTGAGTCGAAAGAGCCCTGGTGGTCAGGTATTTCAAGTACATAGTCGCCAGCAACGCAATGATTGCAAGTTCAAATCCCGACAATGCCAATGAGTTCTTTTGAACTTAAATGTATTTATTAGTCACACCACAAAGTTTAGGGTGAAGGAAAACATCCAGAGGAAAGCTGCCTAAAGATCATTTTTATTTCCAACAAGGTGGCAAACACGCATATGCCGCACCTGGTTCTCTCTCTCTCTCTCTCTTGCGCGTTGCCACTCTGTGTTCGGAGATTTGGACTGGATGATATATTTTGGTGCCAACGTGACAGATGATAATCAGTCCTAGATATGTTTTTCCCATTTTTGAAGCACGACTATCGTACGTCATTGAATTTCTTGTCAAACGTTTACGCGATTGCTCACGATGTGTCGTCCCCCATAGCAAAGTTCGTCATTTCGTTATGTTCAAGTTTTCAAGCTGTAATATTTCAACGATGCTGTCTGATTAGATACTATCGTATCAAGCCAAAAAGCAGCCCTTCAAAAACACATTATAAAAACATATTATTTTTATATATATATCCTCACGCCTTCCCACAAGGGTCCCCGAAGGGGTAGGCAGAGGTGTATAGGTAATACCCACACACCCACTTTCCGCCAGAGGTATATTAGGTGCCAACGTGACAGATGGCGAGTCCATCGCCGTTACTAAAGCACGACTATACATA
Organism: Drepana arcuata; assembly: GCA_016069955.1. Taxonomy (NCBI): domain Eukaryota; kingdom Metazoa; phylum Arthropoda; class Insecta; order Lepidoptera; family Drepanidae; genus Drepana; species Drepana arcuata. The sequence continues at coordinate 12,983 of JACCPG010003267.1, read as the reverse complement.
CGACAATTTCTTCTCAGACGTATGCACGTTACCTCGCGATGTTTTCCTTCACCGTTCAGCTCGTGGTGTGACTAATCACTGTACTTAAGTTCAGAAAAACTCATTGGTACAGTCGGGATTCGAACTTGCGACCTTTGCGTCGCAGGCAAGTGCTCAAACCACTCGGCCACCACGGCTCTTTTTTTATTTATTTCTTTTTCTATTTTTAATTGAATTAATCAATTAAATATAATATAAATAAAGTTAATTTTGAATGGATTCGCAGACCTTTGATTTAAAAGGGGCCTAGTTTGGCAAGCAGCTTGATGTAAAGGCGATTAAATGGAAAGGAACATTGTAATTGAACGTATTGAACGTTCAGTTACAATTTTCCATTACGTTTGATTGAACACTTTATGAATGAATTTGTATTAAGTTTTTATAAAAGGCAACATCTATGAAATAGATGAAATAGTTACAACTTATACTTTTATATATATCCTCACGCCTTCCCACAAGGGTCCCCGAAGGGGGAGCAGAGGTGTATAGGTAATACCCACACACCCACTTTCCGCCAGAGGTATATTAGGTGCCAACGCGACAGATGGCGAGTCCATCGCCGTTACTCAAGCACGACTATACATACGCCTTTGAATTTCTTCTCAGACGTATGCAGGTTTCCTCTCGATGTTTTCCTTCACCGTAAAGCTCGTGGTGTGACTAATCAATGTACTTAAGTTTAGAAAAACTCATTGGTACAGTCGGGATTCGAACTTGCGACCTTTGCGTCGCAGGCAACTGCTCGAACCACTCGGCCACCACGGCTCTTCTTATACTTTTAAATAAACAAAATTGGACACCTGTACATTACAGAAATAGAATTATTTCAAAGAGTCTCGCCAATTTGAAATCCCAACTGCACCAGTTACTTTTTCAGAGCTTAAGTACAGGGATTAAATACACTACGGGCCTTACGGTAACGGAAAGCAATGAAGGGCAAAATAAACATTGCCTTTCATCGCTTGCCGTACAAACCAATTCAAAGACTTATGTGTATAGCCGTGCTTGAAAAATAGAGACGGACTCGCCATTTTTGGCTATGGCACCAAATCTAAATAGCCGGCGAAAAGGGGTTATTGTTACCCCTATATACATATATATTAATCTAAGAAGCCGTGTTGCCGGTGCCGGTTCGATATTTGCTTGCAACACAAAAGTTGCATGTTCAAATCCCGACTGTAGCAATGAGTTTTTCAGAACTTAAGTACAGTGATTGTTCACACCATGAGCTTTACGGTAAATGAAAACATCGCAAGGGAAACTGCATACGTTAAAGAAGAAACTCAAAGGCGTGTATAGTCGTGCTTAAGTAACGGCGATGGACTCGCCATGGTCACGTTGGCACCTAAAGTATATATCCGGCGAAAAGTGGGTGTGAGGATAGGTATATATATAAAAATAATAAGATATCCTTACACCTTCCCACAGGGGTCCCTGAAGGGGTAGGCAGAGGTGTATAGGTAGTACCCACACACCCACTTTTCATTACCACACCCGCCATTGTTTATTATATATATAGATAATAAATAATTAATACGCTGATAAGACTAATAATTAATAAGACCAGGCCTCTTGTAAAGCGGGGTGACGTATGACGTTCTTCAAAGTACGGAGGTGAGTATAGAAGAGCCTATTATAACTACTGATATATACTAACGATGATGACGGGTGACGATTAGCACACAGTATAAATCCCACCTTACCCCGAGGTTGATACGACAAAGGGCTAATTGTTATTGGAGCACAAAGCGACTGCGACAATTAGGGAAGCTCGCGATGTATTCAATATACGCTGACGGCCAATGAGGTCGGGCCGGGTAGGAGCGCGGGCGGGGAGCGGGGCGATCACTGTGATTGTACATTCAAATATATGTTTATTGAATATCGTTATTTTTTAAGGTTATCAATAGGTCAACTGTTACACACTTATTCTTTGGAAATATTGCAGAAATCACTCAGTTGCAATTGACATCAATAATTGTATCAGTATGCCTTATAAACTCAACATCTGAAGAAGTTTTGTTTATAAGGAAGAAGGACATAAGCAGCTTTATTAGGGAACCTTATCTCATCTGCCGGCCATCCAAGAGGCCTTCTTAAGCAGCCCGGTTTGCTCTAGGTACTTGGTGAAGTCCCGCGGTCCGTACTAGTAACGCGACGTAAATATTGCAGTAGGTACATGCGTTGGAAGTGAAAACGTTTCAAGGATACAAACAAAGGCACATAATTTAGTTGTATAGGACTATATGTCCTATACAACTAAATTATGTGCCTATAAACTAAAAGATGAGTGAAGAAAAGTTGACTAAACAGTACATTAAGAAAGTGTCTGGGTCAGGGAACGGAGAAAAACCACATTACAAATACCAAAATCGAGCGAACACTCAAGTACTCTTGTACTCAAAACCGGTGTTTTTCACTAAGAGACTGCTGAGTGTGGATCAAGCAATATAGATGTGTGCGTCTAGAAGAATTTTTTATTCTATTAATTTTCAATTACTTATAATTATACTAAATTTAATTAATTAAATAAAAAAAATAACCGCTATCTGGCTACGAGATGTATGTATTAAATAGCAACCGCTACTCTTGTGCGTCCGCTGTCACTACAGCCGCACCCTTATATCTAATAAATTGTTTACAACGTAATCGATTATCCCATCATAAAGTTACATCAGATATGTTAAGGAGGGCATATTTGCTTATGTCATCGGCGGGTATATGATCACTTATCAATTTAATTAAAACCGCCTTAAGAGCTTTGCGGAAACTTTTATACTCAAGGATTTGATTGGCATATAAAAATAAAATATTGTAAAAACGCGTGGAGGACAAATGCTCGAGTCGCTTACAACACAAAGAAGCAGTTAAAATCTCGAATTTACCAATGAGTTTTGACACATTTTACTCTTTTGGGAATAATTAGGGGACGTGAATAGAATACTAAAATTGTTATAGTTCTAACGTCAAGCCAATACTTACGCAATCTGCATAAACAGTTAATAATCTGCAAACATACATACATACATATAATCACGCCTCTTTCCCGTAGGGGTAGGCAGAGACCACTTCTTTCCACTTGCTACGATTCTTACATACTTTTTCCGCTTCGTCCACTTTCATTATTCTCTTCATACATGCTCTTCGGTTTAGGGTACTCTTGACCTGACCTTTTTTCAAGACGTCCCTAATTTGGTCTAGAAATCGTTAATAATCTGCATAACGTTAATTAATCATTTAAATACAGAAGCGGACGTAAAAATAGCAATTAGTTTCAGACGATTTTTCAATTTCAATCCGAGCGTTCAATTACAGAAGTTGACTCTTGAAACGAAACGCAGTGGATTCCATTTAACTTTTAAATGCTGTATTCATGCCGAAAGCATTTCGATAGGCTTAAATATTGCGGAGCGTTCAGAGGTGTGGTGTACCGATGTAACCATGAGCTTTTTCTGAACTTATATACAGTGATTAATTACACCACAAGCTTTCAGTTAAGGAAAACATCGAGAGGAAACCGGCATAAGTTTGGAAAGTAAAATAAAAACAATAAAAACAAAATAGTCTTACTTGAGAAATAAGCCGTGGTGGCCGAGTGGTTAGAGTATTTGCCTGCGACACAAAGATCGCAAGTTCGAATCCCGACTGTACCAATGAGTTCTTCTGCACTTAAGTACAGTGATTACTCACACCACGAGCTTTACGGTGAAGGAAAACATCGAGAGGAAAACCTGCATACGTCCGAAAGCAATTCAAAGGCGTATGTATAGTCGTACTTGAGTAACGGCGATGGACTCGCCATCTGTCATGTTGGCACCTGAAATATATCTCTGGCGGAAAGTGGATGTGTGGGTATTACCTATACACCTCTGCCTAACCCTTCGGGGATCCTTATGGGAAAGCGTGAGGAAATATATATACTTGAGATACGTCGATGGAGTCGCCTTCTGTCACTTTGGTACCTATATAAATTAAATATATCTCCAGAGATAATAGGCTGTGTGACACCATTGCTTACCCCTTCGGGGACTCTTACGGGAAGTCTGATTTATAAACGTTCCACCCACGTTTACCTGATCTGACCTTAAATAGTTTAGATTGACTGAGCAACGAAATGTGACCTATATAGAGTTTTCGTACATCGTTGTCGAGCACCGGTCCGTATTGGAATTCTTGTGGCTAATACCTTGAAAGGGTAGCTTCCAGTAGTTTGAGCCCCAATAACTTGTGATACGGGAGTGTATTTTATACATACATTAATTTCATTTAAAGTCAACTGGTCCTTAATTAAACAGAGCCTGTAATATTTTAAGTGATGAACATACATAAATTCGTGTCTCACGCCTTCCCACAAGGGTCCCCAAAAGGGTATAGGGTATATATAGCGGAGTGTTGGTACTAACACACCAACTTTCCACTAGAAATATATTTTATTTTACATATAACGCCTTGGATTTCTTCTCAAACATATCCAGGTTTCCTCTCGAAGTTCGTTCATTGCATACTTCGTGGTACTAATACTAATCACTGTAAAAAAACACTAAAAAAAAAAATTCAGAAAAACTTATTGGTACGGTCGGAATTCGATTTCGCAATCTGCATGTCTTGCACGGTTCTTTATCGAATCGTATCGGCTCTAATCGTCTATTAAACTTAGATAAATTAACTTGAACCAGATTAACTTAGTGGGCTGTCTGGCCTGGTCCAATGGTCAGAGATCCTGGCTCCGAAACATGAGGTCGCGGGTCAATTCCCGCTGGACAGATATTAGTATGTTAAACGCGAGTATTTATGCCTTAGTCTTGAATGTCCTTTATATATATGTATCTATCTATCTATATAAGTATGTGTATCCTTGTCTAGTTTATATACTACAAAGCTTTACTTAGTTTGGGTCTACGTCAATTTGTGTGGAACCAAGGTCGCTTAATTTGGTCTAGATAATTAGATCGTGCTCACCCACCATCCAATTACGTTCCTTCTGTTAGATATTATATATTCTAATGCCTTCCCATATTAACGAAATATATAAGTGTTTCGTGCGATCGCCTTCGTCTGACGACATACATATTTGAACATTATGAGTATATCATGTATCTAATTCGGGAATTGGTACTGCTCGCATCCGTAACTTGACCCTCGAATCAAATACGTAATAATAATAATAATAAGGCAAAGAGCCTCGAACTCAAGAGGCTCTCGTTAGACAGTTGGATCAAGTGCCTGATGCAGAAAGCAGTACTGCTCGAAACGGCACGTATTGTGAGGAGATTTCTGTCTCTGGGACCCTAACTACCGGTACCTTGGACCCTGATCCCGTACCGGTGGGCCCCTATATTTTATATTTTTAAATATAAAATATAGGGGCCCCTATATTTTATATTTAAAAATATAAAATATAGGGGCCCACCGGTATCGGGATCAGGGTCCAAGTATATTTATACATTTATAAAATGTAATCTATAAGATGTATTTCAAATAAAGAATAATAATAATAATAAAAATATTTATTCAGTAGCAAACTTTTTCTTATATCTGTGACTGTGACCAGAGTCTCCTTTTAAGCATAATGATGCCTGTACCAGGAATCCCTGCTCTTCCTTAATGTGAATACATTATTTAAATATAATACTTATTTAAATTAACTAGTTAAACTATTGTTTTTAATTAATACGTGACTTTGGGAGAAACATATGGAATATTTGATTATTACTCTTTACTAGCTGTGCCATATGGTTTCACTTCTTTTCAGCAGTAATACATATCCTATAGCTATGCTTATCTAGCTAACAACATGGCTCTGTGCCAAATGTCGTCCGTTCAACAGTTATTATTATTATTTATTTGTTGTTGTTACCTGAATTATGGACGTCGCCGCCGGAGGACCCAAAAAACCAAAATTAACTTACAAGAAAATCATAAAAGAAATTATGATTAAAACTTAATATTAGTTAGACTAATCTGTCTAACGATGCAAAAATAAGAATGGCCGAGGTTTTCATTAATTATGATAATTTAATCTGCATTAATGGTACCGGCCTGGTTTGGAAAATTGGCGCATCTTTCCGTCGCTAGGGGTCATCCATATAATACCTGTAATTGGTACTCTTATGTATGTTTATTGTGTCATGTTGGTGATCGAAATAAATAAAAGATAAGTACATATATTTTTTAACAAACAAAAATAAACATTTCTAACGGGGTAGGCATAGGGGGTAGAGCGCCAGTTCTTTTTAAACGACAAACAAAAGGAGGAACTTTTCTTCGGAATATTTTTTCGTCCAAATCCTGTACAGCTTTCTGGCGTGCAGACAAAGAACTTCAGGAGTGTGTGCTATTTACTAAATATAACTGCGAAGGCTACAGAATTATATTTGTGTGTGTTGCAGCGCCTCGTACGTGTCGGTACTAACGATAGCAGCGTTCTCGTTAGAACGCTACTTGGCTATCTGCCACCCGCTGCACCTGTACGCGATGGCAGGGCTGCGGCGCGCGCTGCGGATAGTGGCAGTGCTTTGGCTGCTCTCGCTGGTCGCAGCGGCGCCCTTCGCCCTCTACACCACCGTCAGCTACCACGACTATCCACCTGGTGAGCTCTAACAATGCTCTGTTGGCGCCAGATATATGTGCCAACGTCACATCGCCATTCGCCAACTGTTACCGTCACGGGTATACTTACATGATAAATAAAATAAAATAAAAAATATCCTCACGCCTTCCCACAAGGATCCTGACTTTCCGTCAGAGGTATATTAGGTGCCCACGTGACAGATGGCGAGTCCATCGCCGTTACTCAAGCACGACCATACATACGCCTTTGAATGTCTTCTGAGACATATGCAGGTTTCCTCACGATGTTTTCCTTCACCGTAAAGCTCGTGGTGTAACTAATCACTGTACTTAAGTTCAGAAAAACTCATTGGTACAGTCGGGATTCGAACTTGCGACCTTTGCGTCGCAGGCAACTCTAGACATCTCTCTCTCTCTCTAGACATAATCATATGTATATCGTTGTCCAGTATCTTTAGTAAAAGTTATGGGAAATAGTCTTTTTTTTTAGACCTGATAGTATATTAAAACTACTATTTTAACCGTTTCCAAAGATAAATCTTTTCCGTTATTGCTAGAGCTCCAAGCATCGCGCTAATGATCAGACTGGGCGTAGGTTTATTTATATGTTGTTTATAACAAGAACTCATGTGATGGATGAAGCATTTGCATTTCTTAAAAATGTATGCTGGTTTCCTAACTGTGTTACTCTCGCCCGTAAAGCTCGTGGTGTAATTAGCCACTGTAATTCAGTTCAGTAAACTGATTGGAACAGTTGGAGTTCTAATTTGGAATCTTTACTACTTCTCGAACCACTTAACCACGGGATTTATATAACAAACATAATCTTTTCTTACTAATATTACGAAGGTGAAAGATGGTAAGTTTGGATGTTTGCGGTTCTTTCACGGAAAAACGGCTGAGCCAATTTGGCTGAAAGTTGAAATGGTAATGGCGTATACCCAGGATTAGGGCATAGACTGGATTTTAATTCCGAATAATTCGAAGTTCTAAAGGCATAAGTTTGTATGTTGCTCTTTCACGGCATAGCGGCTGAAGCGATTCTAGCAGGAAAATATATAAGCTACATTGACAAACTCCACACGGGCGAAGCCGCGGGCTTAAGCGAGTTCTAAATAATATATTTTTTGTAAGCGAAGTGGTTTTTAGGTTCAGGCAACGCGTCGCTGGAGTCAGCTTTCTGCGCAATGCTGGAGCTGCCGTCGTGGTACCTCTGCGAGCTGAGTAGCCTCCTGTTCTTCATCCTGCCGGGGATCATCATTCTCTGCCTGTACGTGAGGATGGGGCTGCGCATCAGGTACGTCATGGGGTATGTATCAAATTTTACTATTCACCTTTATCATTAGAGGAAACCTGCATACATTAGTTGTGCTTGACAAACGGTGACGGCTCGTCATCTGTCACGTTGGGACCTAAATATATTACCTGCGAGAATTTGGTGTTTCAACTCTACCCCAGGCGTTATAAATATCTCATAATATAATAATATCCTCACGCCTTCCCACAAGGGTCCCCAATGGGGTAGGTAGAGGTGTATAGGTAATACCCACACACCCACTTTCCGCCAGAGGTATATTAGGTGCCCACGTGACAGATGGCGAGTCCATCGCCGTTGCTCAAGCACGACTACGACATACATACATGACGTACGACTATACATACGCCTTTGAATTTCTTCTCAGTTGTATGCAGGTTTCCTCTCGATGTTTTCCTTCACCGTAAAGCTCGTGGTGTGACTAATCACTGTACTTAAGTTCAGAAAAACTCATTGGTACAGTCGGGATTCGAACTTGCGACCTTTGCGTCGCAGGCAACTGCTCTGACCACTCGGCCACCACGGCTCTCTTATATTATCGGTAATATTATTATAAAATTTGGTATAAATTTAAACGCTGGCAAGACTAAGGTTCTGGTATTCGAAAGAGATGAACAAGTGACCGAGTGTGCTATATCGGTAAATGGGCAAATTCTAGAGCAAGTGAATGAATTTGTATATCTTGGAAGCATGTTCACACGAGATGGAAAGTATGAAAAAGATATTGAAAGAAGGATAACTGCCGGAAATAAGGTGAATGGGGCCATGTCGGCGTTGATGGGCAGTAAAAGTCTGAGCAAGAATGCTCGAGTTGCTGTCCACAACGCGATATTGGTACCTACCTTATTGTATGGCAGCGAATCCTGGGTATGTCAGAGGAAGTATGAAAATAGCTTGAATGCAGTCGAGACGCGATCTCTTCGAAAAATGTGCGGCGTAACGATATTAGATCGAATCCGCAATGAAGAGATTCGCAAATCAACTGGCGTGAATGAGGGCGTGATTGTAAAGATGAAGAAAGGCATGTTACGTTGGTTTGGACACATAGAGAGGATGAGTGAAGAAAGATTGACGAAACAGATATACAAAGCAAAAGTGCAAGAAGAGGCAGAGGAAGGCCACGTTCCAACTACCTGGATCAAATAGATCGGACTCTGAAGGACGGGAACGTTAAGAGTACTCGAAACCGACGAGCATGTATGAAGAGACTGATGAATGTGGACGAAGCGAAAGAGGTATGTAAATCTAGAGAGAATTGGCGCTCTATACTCTCTGCCTACCCCGTTAGGGACTTGGCGTGATGATATGTATATGTAAATTTGGTAGTATATTCAGGGATGAGAGTGTCATGATTCGAAATTGCAATATTTGCGATGCGAATATTCTTACCATGTGTCGCTACCGGTCTGTAAATACATAAATATAGTCATCAGCCCCACGGCGTAGGTAAAGAGAGTACATAGCCACTAGCCAGTTACTATATGACATTCGAAAAAGTAAATACTCGAGTAAAGCGCGGACGGTTCTACAAAATAATAAAAAACGGCTTAGTGCGAGTCGGACTCGCGCACGAAAGGTCCCGTACCATTGTATTATATAAAAACTGCAAAAAAATCACGACTGTTGTTTGGGAGCCCCCTTAAATATTATTATTTTATTCTATTTTTTGGTATTTGTTGTTATAGCGGCAACAGAAATATGTGAAAATGTCAACTGTCTAACTATCACGGTTCGTGTGATACAACCAGGTAACAGACGGACAGCAGGGATATATCTTAGGATTATTAGTAGGGTAAAGAGGGTTTTATCCCTTGGGTATGGAACCCTAAAACACAGTTGAAGCGAAATAGAAGCAAGTAAAATGTGTCTTTTTCAAAGAACTAAACTGTTTGAATACTAAGCACATTTGTTCAGTCAACAAGCAGGCCTGCAGCGGACAGCTCTCAAATATATTAATCATTACTTTCACAACTCATTTCAGTAAGCGACTTTCTCTTGAATTTCCAGCGCATTCATCAAAAAAGAATCGTAATTACAAGATCTGAATTCTAGACCATTAATAGGCTCAGAAACGCGCGAGCAATGCCCGTAGTATTACAGACGTTTGTAGGCGGCGGTAACCACTTACTGTCAGGCTGACTGCATACATGTTGGCAGCACCTTTTAGTAATAACAGTAAAAGTAAAAATATTATTGTTGTATATGCCTAATGATTTGAAAAGAGTAACCATGGAGTTTCTTGCCGGTTCTTCCCCATGGAAGCGACCAACCCGAACCGTGCTTCTTTTTCGACGTTTTATAAGTGCCCACCTGGGCCTATGTGAAATAAAAAGATTTTGATTTGATTTGATTTGATTTGAGTACTATAATGAATAAAACTAATTAATCAAGCCATGTTGGCCAAGGAGTTCGAGTAGTGGCCTGAAACACAAAGATTGCAAGTTCGAATCCTGATACCAACTAGTTTTTCTGAACTTAAGTACAGTGATTAGTCACCACGAGCTTTACGGTGAAGGAAAACAGCGGGAGGGAACCTGTTTACGCTTGAGAAGAAATTCAAAAGACGTATGTATAGTCGTGCTTGAGTAACGGCGATGGACTCACCATCTGTCACGTTGGCACCTAAAATATACTTCCAGTGAGTGTGTGTATTACCTATACACCCCTGTCTACCCCTTCGGCGATACTTGTGGAAAGATGTGACGCTAACAATGATTCAATACGGTAGCTTTACATGACATGGATACATGGATACTTCTGAGATGCAAATTCTAAAACGTCTGTTTAATATGCTTGATAACGGTGACAGGTTCGCTATCTGACATATCGGCTCAATATATTTTCCTTTACCGTACCTACCATCAAACTCAACCGCAATAAATCGCCCGGATTCGAGCCTGTAACATTCATTTCGCAGGCGGTTAAGGTAACATGTCGCTTATATTATAAGTTGGCAACGTACCATAAATAGTAACTCTTCATATTTGGATTTGGCAAAGAGGTAGTTAATTGGCAAAGTTTCCTCGTAAACGTGAGTCAATAGCTCTCTACCCTTATTGCTAAATGTTTATCCGAATAGCGATCACTCGGTTCATTATTCAATCATTCACTGCCGGAAGCTCTAGTGTTCTCGCCAACACTTTCATTTAGTAATTACTTTTATTTATTTTATATATAATAGCCGTGGTGGCCGAGTGGTTCTAGCAGTTGCCTGCGACGCAAAGGTCGCAAGTTCGAATCCCGACTGTACCAATGAGTTTTTCTGAACTTAAGTACTGTGATTAGTCACACCACGAGCTTTACTGTGAAGGAAAACATCGAGAGGAAACCTGCATACGTCTGAGAAAAAATTCAAACGCGTATGTATAGTCGTGCTTGAGTAACGGCGATGGACTCGCCATCTGTCACGTTGGCACCTAATATACCTCTGGCGGAAAGTGGGTGTGTGGGTATTACCTATACACCTCTGCCTACCCCTTCGGGAACCCTTGTGGGAAGGCGTGACGATATATTATTATTATTTCAATAAAAACATAAGTCAACAGTCCTGAGCCAAAACACTTACATTTTAAATATTTACATTTTAAGTTACTACAAATAAATATGAAGAGACTTCTACGACAGAGAGAGAAGTCTACGACAATTTCTTCTTATCCTCTCGCCTTCCCACAAGGGTCCCCAAAGGGGTAGGCAGAGGTGCATAGGTAGTACCTACACACTCACTTTCAGCCAGAGATATATTTTAGGTTCCAAGGTGACAGATGGCGGGTCTATCGCCGATACTCAAGCACGACTATACATACGCGCTTCAATTTTTATGTCAAACATACAATTCCAATGGACAATAAAATTAACATCGTTACAAAATTGTATGAACACCGTCGAAAAATCGTGCGGGAATATTTGTTAATACAAGTAGTATGAACAGATATTCTCGCACGATGCGTGGAATACTGTGAACGAGGCTTTTGTCAGCGTGAATATCAGTTGAAAACTTCATTTAAATTGAAAACAAATAGTTTCCAGTACATTTTATACGTTGTAATCTCTTGTGACGTAATACGATTGGTTTATTGTGTCCGTTAGTTGTGAGTTAATGGTATTACGTTATACACTTTTATGTTGGTATGTAAGGCGTTTAATATGTATTTTATTTATTTATATGGTGGTTTGGTTTGGACACATAGAAAGGATTGACGAAACAGGTATACAAAGCAAAAGTGTGTGCAAGAAGAAGCAGAGGAAGGCCACGTTCCAACTACCTGGATCAAATCGATCGGACGCTCAAGGACGGGAACGATAAGAGTACTCGAAACCGACGAGCATGTATGAAGAGACTGATGAATGTGGACGAAGCGAAAGAGGTATGTAAGTCTAGAGAGAACTGGCGCTCTATACTCTCTGCCTACTCCGTTAGGGACTTGGTGTGATGATATGTATGTATGTATGTATGTATGTATGTATGTATGTATGTATGTGTAATTTTCGAAGTCACCCTATAAAATTCAAAGGATTAATACATTAGCATGGATTGTATTCGATTTTGCTTAAGCTAATAATTTGAAATATTCATAGGCTTTTCATAGATTGAGTGTTTAATTCATGAACTTGAACAGTTAATAGATTCCAGAGGTCCCCTCTCAAAGAAGCGGAGCGACCAAAACAGCAAAAATCGTGCCTGTATTTTGTTTGAGTGTTGCAAATCAAGAAATTATAATCATATTTTACGTATGAAATAAGAGTTCAAAAAATTTCTATAAAAATAGAGTGAGAAAGCCAGTTTTTTTCGGGTTCGTAATGAAACGACAACAAAAAATACATATTTTTTGTTGGTATTTACAGTTTTTTTGTATTGTTTCTCGTAGAGTGAGTTCCGGAAATTTTGCTACTTATCCAGGTATAGTTTATACGCGTAGAACGCGATTGTAGCGCGATTCAGTAATCATTACCACGTGGACAGCGCCATCTACCGGCCAACATACAAATTAAACTTGTCATATTACAATATCATCATATCATCACGCCGAGTCCCTAACGGGGTAGGCAGGGAGTATAGTGC